>PVIR01019364.1:0-32091 GCA_004026965.1 Petromus typicus
TTTGAGACAGGGTCTCACTTTGTGGTTCAGGCTGGCCCTGAGCTCAGCCTCAAACTCACATCACAGCAATCCTCCTGGCTCTGCCTCCCGAGTGCTGGGATTACAGGCGTGAGCCACCACGCCCGGCACTGGTATGTGGTACTGGTTGCCGCTGGGGTGAGTCTCCACACCCAGTATTGTTATGTGGTTACCGGGGATTGAACCCCGGTCCTTGCGCTTGCAAGACAGGCGCCGGAACCACTGAGCTATATCCCCGGCCCTGTAATTTTTTTTTTTTTGACACAGGGTTTTGTTTTGTAGTTCAGGCTGGCCTTAAACTCACTATGTAGCCAGGGACTGAATTTGGGACCTTGTGCTTGCCAGGCAGATGCAGGAACCATTGAGTTAAATCCCCAGCCTAATCTTTAAAATTTGAAGAAAAGTGCAAACCCACAGACCCAGAAAACTCAGCCTCAGGCAGATTAAGTAATAGAAGATCACACCAAGACGTAGAAGAGTCAAACTGATGGAAATGAGAAGTAAAGAAAACCTTTGTCAAATACCCAAAGGAAAGACATCCACTTCATAGGACAACACAGAAACCTCAGCAGACTTCAGGAGAACTCAGCAAGGGAGAAACAGCATACAGATGTGGAAAGAAGAAAGCAAGCCAACGAGGGATACTGGTGACTTGGACATCTGTCCAGAGAAGCAAGCTTTTTAGTCAAAAGAGGCCCCGTGGTGGGCATGTAGAGCAACAAAGCTTGTATTTCTTTAAAACTTTAAAAAATCACAGTGGGCTGAATGTGGAGGCTACAGCAGTGGCCTAGCAAGGTGAGGCTGCAACACACAGGCAAATAAATGAAGTAAATAAAGTTATGATCTGACCTCTGGTTGGAAAAGAGTGACTGGGCATTTTCCTCCTGCCTCAAACACCTAAAAATGGTAAAATAGAGAGGACAAAAGTTCTGAGATTACTGGACTCAGGGAACCAGGACAGTGACCTCAGAGATGGGAAGTGATGCAGAAAGCCCTCAGGAACCCCACCTCCTGGCCTGGATGTTTCCTGGCCACTCTTCAGGGAACAGGAACAGAGGGAAGGAAATGTTGATAAAATGGATGATTTCATTGGCACTAAAAGATGCTGTTAGGAGAACGATCTGGCAAACCCCAGACTGGTGGGAAACATTTTCAGAACACAGATCATAAAAGACCAAGTTTAAAACTTATAAGCAACTCTTAGGACTCAGGTTAGAAAACCAACAGTCGCATTTTTAAAAATTAGAGAAAAACTTGAGTAGATGTCTTACCCAAAGAAGATATACAAACAAATAAGCACACCTTTGATGCCAGCTGTTCGCTGAGGATAGGGCAGGAAGATCTAAAGTTGAGTGACGCCCGGGCAATTTAGGCCTTCTCTAAAAATAAACAAAAATTGAAGATGTAGCTCAGTGTGAAGGACTTGGGCTCAATCCCTAGTACTTAAGGAAAAAGAAAAGGGAAGAAAAAATAAAATATCCATTAAGCATACTGGTACATGCCTGTAATCTAAGTGCTTGGGAGGATGAAGCAGGAAAATCTTGAGTTCAAGGTCAGTCTGGATTACATAACATGTATGACATAAATAAGGTGAATGTTTATATTTTAAGTAATTTATTATAGTAAGACACATTGCCATGAAACCTCCTCAGATATTTCCCCTTATTTTAAAAGCACATTCCATCCTTCTTGCTATTTTCCACAGTAGTTCTGGAAGTCTTCTGTGAGTGTCTTTGTTGCAGTGTTGTGGCTGCCTCTGGGTTCTGACTCAATCACCTTAGAGTCAGAGGTGGCAAGGTGCCAGGTCTAGAGAACCAGCCAGGTGCGGACATGACGTTGTGCTTCATACCTGTCTTTCTGCTGGATGGCGCTCAGTGGCAGCAGTCACTGTATTTTTGACCACACCCTTGAGGACATTCTGGCGAGGTCTCCAGAAGAGCCTTTCAGAGGGGGCTTTGCAAGGTGGCAAGAACAATGGGACGAGTGTGTTCAAGGTAGGGCAGCATTTTGAGGGGAATTAATGGCAGTGTCTTTTTACTGTGATTTTTTTTTTTTTTTTTTAGGTTTTTTTGAGACAGGGTCTCGTTTTGTGGTTCAGGCTGGCCCTGAGCTCAGCCTCCAACTCACATCACAGCAATCCTCCTGCCTCTGCCTCCCGAGTGCTGGGATTACAGGCGTGAGCCACCACGCCCGGCACGGTGGTATGTGGTACTGGTTGCTGCTGGGTGTGGATCTCCACACTCAGTATTGTTATGTGGTTACCGAGGAATCGAACCCGGGCCCTTGCGCTTGCAAGACAGGCGCCGGAACCACTGAGCTAACTCCCTGGCCCTTTACTGTGATGTTTTAAAAATTTCAGCCTTCATCCTATGTTTTGTTCACACTTCATAGTCCCTTAAAGCTGAAACTGAGAAGGAGAAGGAAAAAAAAGGAAGAGAAGGAAGAATGGAGTGAGGGGGAAGGGGAAGAAGAGAATCAGAAAAAGAAAAAGTAAAAAAAAAAGAGACCCCTCTATACATCTGCAGAACAGCTCCAGGTAACTTCTGTGGTTGACATTGGTGCGGGGAAGCCATGCAGGGTCCTGTACCCAGATGCTGGGAGGGCAGACAGGCAGCCACTTCAGGAGGCAGATGGGTGAGTTCTTGCAAAATTAAGCATTCATTTTCCTGAAGTCCTGCAATCCCACACCTACAGTTTTATTCAAAAGAAATGAAAACATATGTTCACTTGAAGGTTTGCTCTCGAACGTTCCAAGCAGCTTCACTCATTACAGTCAGAACTGGATGCAGCCCAAATGACCACACGGTGGCCAGCAGCTCCGTGGGAAAATGCGTGCAGGACTCGTGGCCCTGGGCTGGTGGGAGTGAAAGAAGGCAGCCAGGCTCCTACACCAGTGAGAGCCACTGGGCACCTCAGAGGCCGCAGTCGCCATGTCTTCTCAGCCAGGGTCCCAGCTCTGCAGCCTGGTGTCTTTGAAGGCTCAGCAGGTGGCACCCACTTCCCCAGCATGTAGAGTGGGTGCTGGGATTTCCTTCCTGGCCACAGGGTACTGGGTGCTGGCCGAGGCTGTGCTGCTTCAGGAAGGGTGAGTAGGATAGTGTGTGGCGAGGCTGAAGCCATAGCTTTTCACACAGCAACCTCAAGATGCCTCGTCACTCTTGGCCAGCAGCACAGTAGTCCATACTGCATGCAGTGGGAGCAGGTGGCAGGGACCTAGGAGCCCGTTGGAAGGCTGCCTACACTGACTGTACATGGTACAGCTGTGTTCAGTTGCTTTTCAGAAAAGGCAAAACTGGTGACAGGACGGGTGGCATAGCCATTCTGACCAGGGTTGGCAGAAGAGACTGCCAAGGAGAGTGTGCCATCTGGGCATTATAGTGGTGGCTCTGCAGCCCTACACATATCTCAAAAGTTTACATAATAAAGATAGGGATTCTATTGTAGATAGACTATCTCAATAAAGCTGAAAAGAAAATATAAAACCCAGGCTGTGATTCAGTGGGCTCTACCCAACCTGACCTTGCCAGCTCTATGTACTAGCCAGCCTGCCGTGGAATGGCTTTGCTCCACTTGCACTTGCCACGGACTCAAGCCCCAGGGTCTTTGCACTGTCTGTCTCCTTGAGGAACACTGCCTGGTCTTGATGGTGGGTTTTTCTCCAGAAGGATGGGGTCTCAGTGAGCATCATCTGTGTCACCTCACCACTGACTACCCTGTCTGAGGTGACCCAATCCTCACCCTCACCCCAGAGTGCACAGCAGGTGTTAAGTCACTTCTCTATCTGTGAAGCCTCCTGACCTATAGTCTACCTTCTCATGGGCAGAGATCTTTCATTTCTCTCTCTCACCTGACATCTAGACAGAGAGTAGGACAGCACACAGTAGGTCGTCAATCTGCACATGTCTGATAAAGTAAATACGGATATGGGCAGGGAGCTCCAATATCACGTGTGAAAAATGCTACCTTCATTTCTCCCACACCCAGGGGTGGGGGCCAAGGGAAGTGCCATCCCTGGGGTGGCAGCTGGGACAGGGTTGGGCCTGCTGTCCTGTTTCACTGTCTCTCCAGAAACCTATGTGAGTTTTCAGGTTAACAGCACAGCACCGCTTCTGTGAAATAGAGAATGTTTTTCTCACTTGACTGACATCCCTTTTGTTAGAAACGTTAATTTGTGTTTAACATTTCCTATCACAGGAAAGAATTCAAAATGCCACTTTAAAAGCATAAAATGAGAGATTAGATTCTGACTTCACATTAAACAGGAGTAATTGTGCTTGGATGTCTACCTAACTCAAGTGCAGGACAAAGGCTGTAAGGGCCCAGGTCTGGCTGCTGATTGGCTCTGGAGCAGCAAGAGTCAGGCCAGTGTCCTCGTGTCCTCGCTGGAGGAGGTGGCTGGGTGGGAACAGCTCTGTGGCAGAGTGCTCCCTGTTGTGCACAAGGACCTAGGTTGCATCCCTGGCACGGCAAAGCATAAAACAAGTAAAATAAAAGTCGACATGTGAGCTTGGGCTGTTCCCAGGACTTTGCATTTGATTCTCTCTGCCAAGTTCCCTGTGCTATCTGGATGAATGGGCTTCACTGGAAAATCACAGTATTAATAATTACACCCCGAGCTCCACAAAACCCTTCTCTGTATCACTGCCATTTTCTTGATTTGATGCATTTTCCCAGGAAAATAACAAAGCCACCTCGCGAGTGCCTCAGGCAGGGATGTTAAATTTAGCTGATGCTGCTTCCTATAGCGGCCGCGTGACTCACCGGCTCCCAGTCTGTCCTGCTGCGTGGAGCCACTGCATGGCTTCCGGCCAGCCCCTTGCCCAGGCTGCCCCTGTGCTGTGGGCATCCAGCAAAGTGCTCTGTGAGAAGAAATGGTGCCAGGCTGCAGCCAGCGCCCTGAGCCCCCAAGCCATTGGCAGACTGGTCGTACTTCTGTGGCTTCCCAATGCTGCTTCTGGCCTTGTGCCCTGAGAGGACCCAGTGGCTCCTGTGCTCAGGACAGAGCCAGGGCTTTCACACTTCCAGAGCCAAGAGCAAGCGTGTCATGCTCAGTGCCATCTGGGCAGAGCATAAGGCCTCCCGCCCAAAGCAGAGGAGATAGCAGAGGAGACAGCACCACACAGCCACCACAGGCTCTGATGGAGAAACCGAGTCGTGCAGGTCACATGTGCAACGAGAGGGCCTCTGGAGGGTGAATGTGGGGATGGCTGGCTAGGCTGGAAGGCCTGATTTCCTTTCTTCTGCCCCTCATGTGGTCTGTAGCAGAGGCCTGTTCTGTACCCTCACTGCTTCCCAGGCAGGGAGGGGACCACTCAGGTGCCTGGCTCTAACACAGCCTTGTGCTGGGGCTATTTCTCTAGAGTCGCATGTGGAAGTCGGGGTGGGGCTCTCAAACCCAGGCTAATGAAGTGAACACAGGAAAACCACTAAGCAATGAGTTTTCCAGAGCAGGAGGCAGCCAGCACTGCGACTTTGGCTGCTGAGCCTAATGACAACAGCTGAGTGTGTGTGTGTGTGTGTGTGTGTGTGTGTGTGTGTGTAAGCTGTCCTTGAATTTAACATCCTCCTGACTTTTCCTCTCATTGTGTGACACAGGATCCTCTCCCTCTCCTCCTCTGTCTCTGAACCCAGAGCTTTCACACTGAGCTACATCCCCAGTCTTTCCCTTTGTTGATTCAGAATCTCCCTAAATTGCTAAATTGCCCAGGCTGGGCTCACACATGCAGTCCTGCCCCAGCCTCCCAGGGTGCTAAGATTACAGGTGTGCACCCCTACTTCCACTCCCAGGCTTTAAAGAGTTTTTTATTGCTTCTGTCTCAAACAAGCACTCCCTACTCTCAACCCTTCATTGTGACTATAAAGGAAATAAGACAGGAAAAGTAACTCCCCAAAGTGGCACAGCCAGGTGGGAGTGGGGCGGAGCAGTGGCCAGACCTCCGACTGGGAGGACGTTGTGGAATTCTCAAAAGGAGGGGAGCAGCAAGCACCTCTGCCTCAAGGACTGATACAGCCTAGCGATGGCCAAGTAGGCCCCGGCTGGTCCTGGCCCTGGCAGACACCATTCTTTGCTGGCCTTCCTGCTTCTGAGGTGACCCAAGCTTCCCTAGAGGGAGCTGGAGATGAAGATGGGGAGACAGCCTGGTCATTATCCTCAAAAATCTTGGAAGAGGAATCCTGAAGACTCCCACTCTTGACCTCCAAACTTGAACACCAGTGGAGGACCATACAGAGCTGACAAGAAATGTACAGACTGCTGGAAAAAGCAAACATTTTGCCCAAGTGTGGGCAAACCCCGAAGGGAGACACGGAGGCATGTGGGTCTGCAGTTGATTTCTTTACCCACTTCTCACATGTGGTTTTGAAGCCAGTTTGCCTCCAGGACTCACTGAGAAAGAGCTGAGCTGATGCCATGGAAAGCCATGCCAACGGTTCTGGGTTGGTTCAATGCAGCCTGAACCATGCCCAGAAGCTGTCCAACTCCACAGCAAAGTGCCTGTGAATACGGTGCCCCAGATAATGGAGGGTGGGTCCACCCTGAAGGGCCTGGGTCAGGTGGACCAAGGTCAATAGCATCTCTGACACTGTCAGCCCCAGATGGGAAGAGCAGGACTGTTAGGAGCCCAGCTGCACCGTTCTGACCTCAGGGCCAAAAGACCAGAGTGTCTCAGCATGAGATGCTGATCAAGTCTGAGGTGGTACCTGGAGACTCAGAGCTCTCAGGTCTTCATGTGTTAAGCATGTTCTACGCACCAGAGACTGTTAGACACAGAGACACCATGAGCGGCACATAGGCAGAATGCCTGCTGAATGATATTCTCTAGGCGCTGGACCTCAAGGATCAGCTCCTCAACTGCCTGTCTTAGTTACTTTTCTCGTCGCTGAGATAAAATACCCAACACCCAGCAGTTACAGAGAAAAAACTGATTTTCCTTGGTTCGTAGAGGTTTCAGTCCATCAATCGCGGCTCCAAGGCAGAGTGGTACAGCAGAGGGGCAACAGTTCATGATGGGCAGAAAGTAGCAAAGAAACAGAAGACCTTAACAGCATCTTTCTGTCCCTTATATCTTTTTTTTTAAGGTTTTTTGAGACAGGGTCTCGCTTTGTGGTTCAGGCTGGCCCTGAGCTCAGCCTCAAACTCACATCACAGCAATCCTCCTGCCTCTGCCTCCCAAGTGCTGGGATTACAGGGGTGAGCCACCATGCCCGGCACTGTGGTATGTGGTACAATTGCTGCTGGGTGTGAATCTCCACGCCCAGTATAGGTATGTGGTTACCAGGGATCGAACCCAGGTCCTTACGCTTGCAAGACAGGCTCCAGAACCACTGAGCTATATCCCCAGCCCAGCTGTCCCTTATATCTTATCTGGACTACTTAGGTCAGGCAGCACTCACACCCCTAATCCCAGTGCCCTTGATCCTAACACTGTGCCATGAGTTGATCCCAGCATTACATACTCTAGATTCAGCCACCTCTGAAAAAGCCCCACCTGTGACAGCATGAGGCCTTGGGGGGCATCTAGACAGGAGCCATAACACTGCCCACTGCTCCCAAGAGAAAGGCATTCATGGGAACAAACCTTCTGTGCCAGGGACAGAGAACTGTGCAAAGCACAGACTCGAGGGCCACAGGGACATGGGGGCACCCTTGCTCTGCATCTGAAGCACCTGGCGGGGGGGGCGCTTGGAGGAGGCAGAGGGGCATAGGGTACCACCTGCCAGCTTCCTCAGGGCCTGGCAGTCAGGCTGGGGATCTCCACCCCTGCTTTTCTCCTGCTGGGACTTAGGCAGGTCCTGCAGTGCAGGCTGTCTGCCCCTTCTGTCCCCTGTGCTGGCCAGTGGCTGGTCATCCAAAGGACTCATTCCACTGGGAACAGCTTGCCCCCATTTCAAGTTTTTCCCAGGAAGTTGCTGTGGGAGCAACAGAGGAAACGGAACCACGGGTTTTAAAGGACACTGCAGAATTTCATGTTCAGAGGAATTAACAAAAGTTGAGGGAGGACTCTGCTTTCTTGGCTCTTCGGGGCACAGAGGGGATTTCACCATTGTCAGGGCAGAGCCTGCAGTTGTCTGGGTGGGGACAGTGTGGCGGGGACCTGACCCTAGCACATCCCGGCTCCACTCATCACAGGCAGTGTTCCCTGGAGTCTCATTTCCCGCCATCTTCCTGGTCCACCGTGGGGTGTGTGTGTGTGTGTGTGTGTGTGTGTGTGTGTGTGTGTGTGTGTGTCCTTCGGATCCATCGTGTGGTGCGTGTGTATGTGTGTGTCCTCTGGGCCACACTCGCCCTCTCCGCCAGGCTGCCAGTTTAGAGAGCTGGGGCTGGTATCCCATCTCCGGCTGTTTCGCTGTATTTGCATCTTATTCCTCCTGTACCTGTGGAGGAACCTGTTCCCAGCTGGGGAGATCAGAGATTTGGGGTCTACTGCGGTCTCTGGAACCGTTAGGGAGGAGGAGTGGGCGGGGCTCTGCTGCGCAGGCCTCCGGCATGGGCGGGGTTGAGGGCGGGAATTTGGGGTGGGACCGCCCCATGCTCCCCCCACCTTCCTGCGCTGCTCTGGCTCCCTCAGTTGTCCGGTGGAGACGCTTGGCCGCGGGCGAAGCAACTTTGCTGAGCGAGGCGGCGGCAGCCAGGTCCAGCCCGGTCCGTCCCGCGCGGAGGCACGAGGCCATGGGAGTGCTGGCCGGGCTGCTGGCCCCGCTGCTGCTGCTGTGCACGCGGCCTCCCCGCGGCGCTAGGTGAGCACCGGGTAGGGTTGATGGAGCTGTGACCCGGCGGGTGGGAGGCAGCGCGGACCGGGACCCTGTCCTCGCCTGCGCCCTCCCCTGGCGCTGCTCTCCTCGAGATGCTGGTCTCTGCCTGCGCTCCAGAGCCAGTGTCCCCGCGCCGGGCTGGCTACCTCAGGGCGGGACAAGGCTGGTGGGTGGAGACCCGGGGGTGGGGAGCCCCCCGGCAGGCGACCGGGACTGAGCCCCAGTGGGGGAGTAGGCGCTGCGTCCAGGTGCCCAGTCCTGCCTGGAGCCGTTCCCATGGTGGGGACAACTCCCGGCTCAGGTGAATGGCAGCCAGGTGCCCCCGCAGCACAGCGACTAGTTCTGCTCACTGCTGGGGGAGGAGCAGCTAGAGAATCCCCTTCCCCTGTGGCCCAGCAAGTCCCTGGCTTGTTTCTGTCCTCTGCCCTCTGAAGTGTGCTCTTAGTCACCAAGTCATTCTGTACTCTTTGCTGAGCCTAGTCACGTGCCCCAGAGGGGTGAGAGGGGCCCATGAGGGACTTTTTGGAAATCATCTTGGTACAGAGGCTGCAGAGGATACCAGATCCAGGTCACTGGTGTTCTGGACCGCAGGGTCCAGCCTCGTGGAAACCATCAAAAGCCAAGCATAAACATCAGCCTGCATATTGGCGGTCTGCTCAGCCGGGCACAGGCCCAGGGTCTCCCTGTTGGGGGTACAGGCCCCAAGGCTGGGTCCAGCGGTGGATGTGGCTCTGGGGCTGGGGCTCAGCCCTGATCACTAGGAGCCGGCCTCTCTCCCCCTCTCCTTCGCTTGGTTCCAGCTGCCTGGGCAACTGTGCTGTGTGTGGGGGTGACTGCTGGCCAGGCCCACAGCTGATTAGCCAGGAGTATGAGACCCAGATGGCTCTGATACCCGAAGTGTTAGCCCAAGTTTGACACTAGAACTCATTTGGCGGCAAATCCTGTTCTACAGTGCCATGAGGCTAATTTGGGTTTATTTATTTTATGTACAGGGCTTATTTATAGATTTCCTGCTGGGAAAGTCTTTAGGACCCCTCCTCCCCAAAGCTATATATGCAGCATATAGCCTTTTCTGAGGTCTGGAACCCTCTGGTCCTGACAGTGTGTGGCTCCTGGGTGAGGGTGTGAGATGACATGCTGTGACCCTGGCACTGGTTTCGTCCTCCTTCCCTCCCCAGATGGTGGTGGATGCTGCTGCCCCGCTAAACTCCCTTCTCCTTTACCAACAGACAGTAGTTACCAGCTCTCCACTTTTTAAAGCCTGCCCTTTAGCCAATTCTGCCCAAACTTTCTGTTCTGGGTTTGGCCTGGCCATGGCAGGGTGGGATGGGGATAAGGGCCATCCCCAAGGTGCAGGGGACTGGGGAAGCAGCTGCCCCCTCAGCCCTTGAGGTGACATTCACAATTGGCATGGCTCTGCTCAGACAGGGCCTCCTGTCCATTGACGCCTGCACCCCAAGTCTCCCCTTGGTCTCTGGTCTGTATCCCTGTGGGCCGAGGACTGTCCTCAGTCCACTTTCCAGTGTTTCCCCAGGGAAGGGTTGAGGGGCACAAAACGCACCATGTTGGCTGGGTCTGGGGTCGGGCCCCCCGGGCATGGCAGTCTCCAAGTGTGGGTGCCACTCCTGGTGCCTGGTGCCTCCTCTCTTGGAGGTTGGTGCGGTGGCTGTGGAGCTGCTCTTCGCCTTGGTAACGGGGATGCTAGCGAGGCTCCTGCAGCTCTAAAAGCAGAGCTGTCGGATCCGTGGGCTTTGTATGCACTGCGCTGAATGGGGGAGCAGCACCCTGCAGCCTTGCTGAGCTATCCACGCCTTCCTGTTCCCCGGGGCACAGGCGTGACAGGGAGGCTTTGCTTCTTGGTGGGGCCACAAGGGGTAGGAGCCCTCTGACCCAGCTGGAGCAGCCCAGAGCAGGGCTGATGTGTTTTCATAGTGCAGGATCTGCCCTGGGAGTCTGATTCCTAAACTCCAATGTAGACCTGGACCTTGGTGCGTAGCTCCAAGTGCCTGAGTTCATCTACCCAGGGGGTTCTCTAGCCCAGGCCTCCTGGGACTTAGGAGGCACAGCCAGGACTGTCCTGCCTCAGCAACCTCTGGAGTGCAGTGTTAGCACCTGCCCACCTTGCCTGTCCTGGGAGTCCTGATGCAGAGAGGGACCAGCAGCCTCTGCACCCAGAGTCCAGTGTGCAGAGTGTCCTCTGCTCCCTCTCCTTGTATCTGTTTAGCCAGCATCCTGGAGAGCAGTGAGGAGGGCTCCTTTCTCATTCTCAGGAGATGGCAAAGGCCATCTTTGCCTCTCAGGGTGAGCATGGCTGGGCACCATGTTGCACACTTTCACCCTTGAGATGGGCAAGGGTTGGCATCTCCTACCGACCTTGGTCCAGGCCTGCCAATGGCAGCTGGGTTAGGCCAAAATAAAGCTGAACTCAAATTCCTTTACATCTGGCCTTTGGGGCAATTTGCATTCTTAGCTGTGCCTTGTTACAGCCATCTCACACCTTGTCCCTTCCCTACCTCCTGGGGAGCACAGTAGCAGTGTTCCTGTCCCTGTCAGAGTGACAGGCAGGCCTCTAACACTGTGTCCTGCCCACCCGAAATAGAGTCTGGGGTAGGTCAGAAATCTGCAGAATTTCCTTAGCTGAGGAACTTTTCGTTCAAAGGCAACCTCTTCAAAAGCACTATTAGATGAAGCAGAGGATGGTTTTGGTGGAAAGAGAGGCTGGGTGCCTGCCAAACTCTGCAGCTCTTGGGGCCTCTAGGACTCACCTGAGTCAGGTCAGAGAGGGAAGGTCCATGCAAATGGAGGGAGGGGCAGAGCCAAGTCCAGCTGCTCCAGCCAGAGAGCTGTGAATGAGCTGTGGCTGGCTGGGGAAGGCCCTGGACAGGGGACTGGTGGTAGGCTTGGGCCATGAGCCTGGGGAACCACGCCTGAGGAAGCAGAAGGCCAGGGGAGAGCCCAGGTGGGCATCCTCCTCCCTGTCACACTGTGCCCAGCAGTGCTGCTCCCCCATCACTCCCTGCTCTTTCTGGGGGCTCAGGCCAGGCTCAGTGTCCAAGGTGACCTACAGGTTTTATCTGAAGTCACCCCTCAGCCCCTAGAACAAGGGACCAACAATACTGGGAGCATCCTTCCTGAGCAGGCACTGCCGCTTCCCACTCTCAGCTCTAGGAGAATGCCCTGGGCACTAGTCTCTCTCTCTCTCTCAGCCCCTTTCTGAGCCTTTGTCCTCCTATTCTAATGGAAGCCTGTAATCTTGTTGGAGTCCTCTGGCTGCCCTTTAGAGAGAACCCCAGTGCTGGGGACTCAGGGGTTTCTGCCTGGGGAGGTGGAAAAGAGAGCCCCAAGGGGTTCAGTCCACATGGAGGGCCAGGGGCAACCTCCTTCAAGACGAGGTGGAGGGGTAGGAAGCTCAGCAGAAAGACTGAGGAATTCGGGTGCCCCTGGTCAAGGTTGGGACCTGACCATCCATGCCCAGCCCATCTGTGACCAATTGGTTTTGCGTTCCCAGAGCAATGAATGATATTGGGGACTATGTAGGCTCCAACCTGGAGATATCCTGGCTGCCTAATCTGGATGGTCTAATGGAGGGCTATGCCCGTAATTTCCGGCCTGGCATTGGAGGTGAGGCAGGAAGGGTGCCACACTGGCCTGCAGTGGGTGTGGGTGCTGGGCAGTGGGCTGGTGCAAGCTGAGTCCCCAGGCCTAAGTGGTCCCTGCCCTGCTGAGCTCAGCATCTCCTGCCCTGCTCCTTTTTGCAGGGCCTCCAGTGAACGTAGCACTTGCCCTGGAGGTGGCCAGCATTGACCACATCTCAGAGGCGAACATGGTAGGTACTGCTGGCACTGTGCCTGTACCTTGTGCCCCATTGGTGTGAGGGTGTGCTGACTGGTACCCTCCCCCAGGAGTACACGATGACTGTGTTCCTGCACCAGAGCTGGAGGGACAGCAGGCTGTCCTACAATCACACCAATGAGACCCTGGGCTTGGATAGCCGCTTCGTGGACAAGCTCTGGCTCCCTGACACTTTCATTGTGAATGCCAAGTCTGCCTGGTTCCACGACGTGACGGTGGAGAACAAGTTGATCCGGCTGCAGCCCGACGGAGTCATCCTGTACAGCATCCGGTGAGCCAGGAGGGTGCATGCTGGGCGGGGCACCCTGCACCAGAGGCTGCTGGCAGGAAACCAACAGATGGCCTTTGGGCCAATGTGGTACTTCTTTGTTTTATGTGCCTTTTTGAGAGAGAGTTTTGGTTTTGGTTGCTTATTTTGTGTTACGGGGGATTAATCCCAGGCCTGTGCCCTGAGCTGTATTTTATTTTGAGACATGAATCTTGCTGAATTGCCCAGGTTGGGCTCAAACTTTCAGTCCTCCTGCCTCAGCCTCCCAGAGTGCTGGGGTTATAGGTGTGCGTTCCCGTATCCAGCTTCCTTTTTGTTTTTAAATCAAGTTAAGTTGTGCACCTTAAGTTAGCCATTTAAAGTGAAGAGCTCAGGGGTATTCAGTGTATGCACTGTGCTGTGTGGCTGTCACCATTATTCTTTCCTGCTCAGCGCATTGCCCTGTACCATCCAACAGTCACTCTTATTTTGTGGAAGCCCCCTGGCAACTATGAATTGGCTGCCTGCTGCCCTAGATTTGCCTGTTCTGAGCCTCTCCTGTAGGTAGGGTGGGGCCCATGGGGCTGCTTGTGCCTGGCTCCTCTCACTTGGCACTGTGTTCTCAGGGCCCACCTGGGGTGTGGCCGGCAGGGCCCCATCCCTTCTCATGGCTGCATGATCTCCCAGCAGGGGTGGACCACGTCTCCTTCATCTGTCCTCTGCTGATGGACACGTGGTTGCTTCCACCACATCTGCTTTTCAGACGCATTCCTTTAAAAAATAGAGTAAGTTGCCAACATTTAAAACACTTACAAATCAAGAACTAAATGTCCAGCCTCGCCTGGAGAATCAGACCACATGTGGCCCCAGGCCTCTTGTGGCCATCAGTGCCCTGGGTCGGGCGCGGGGGAGCTGGTCCCTGACTGAGAGCCCAGCTGGGCAAACAGTCAAGTGCTGCCAAAGATGAAGAGCACGAATCCGGTCCTCATAGCTCTGAAGAACAGCAAATGTTACCAGTTCTGTGTTCACTGCTGGGTGTTGAAGCTGGGGCTTCACATCTGCAAGGAGAGGGCTGAGCCCACTCCCGGCTCGGTTAGCAGTTTGAACGGGATGCTGGGCGGCTTGCACACTGAGCCGAGGGGACCAGATGCCTGGGGGTGACTAGGGGTGCTCTGCAGCACCTGGGGGAGGCAGTCAGGCGTTACGTGAAACTTATCTGTGCAGAATCACCTCTACGGTGGCCTGTGACATGGACCTGGCCAAGTACCCCATGGATGAGCAGGAGTGCATGCTGGACCTGGAGAGCTGTGAGTGAGCTCCCTTGGGCAAGGCCTGGCCCAGCTCCTGGGGGCACCCAGAGGCCTGTGTGTGGGAGGCTGGGCCAGGGAGGACAGTGGGACACAGATCCGGATGACAGACGGCCTCTCTGGCTACCTTCTGTTTCCATTCACCTGGCCCAAGGTGCGGGGTGTGTTGGGCTCCTGGTGTGTCCCCATGTAGACTGTCTCTCATAGCCCTGTTCTCGTTGGCTCCCTGCAGATGGCTACTCTTCCGAGGACATCGTCTACTACTGGTCTGAGAACCAGGAGCAGATCCACGGGCTGGATAGGCTGCAACTGGCACAGTTCACCATCACCAGCTACCGCTTCACCACCGAGCTGATGAACTTCAAGTCTGGTAACTTGGGTTCCTCCAGAACCACAGTGGCTCCTTTGTATTTTCTAACTGTACTGCGTCCTGTTTAGAGGGCGAGGGTGCAGAGGGCAGCCCTGAGGCAGGCACTACTAACTGAACAAGTGGTGCCAACCAGGCCTAGGGAGGCGCCATGGTGTGACAGGGCCAGTTTTATCTGCTTATTCCTCAGCCTTTTCTCAGCAGTCTGGGCATGGAGGGACCTAAAGGTGTGTTTTTGGTCTTCCCACCCTGAGACTGCAGGGCTCTGGGCCAGGCTTCCTTAGCCATCATGTCCCCTCTGGGGGGTGGGTCCCTTGGGCCAGCACTCTGGTCCACCTGCTGTGCAGTGGGTGACTGAGAAGGGCCATGTTTGAGGGTCTCCCTTCTGTACTTCACCATGGGCCCAGTGCTGCCATGGCCCCTTCTTCGCATGGGCTGATGGTAACTGTCCCCGCAGCGGGCCAATTCCCTCGGCTCAGCCTGCACTTCCATCTGCGGAGGAACCGGGGTGTCTACATCATCCAGTCCTACATGCCCTCTGTCCTCCTGGTCGCCATGTCCTGGGTCTCCTTTTGGATTAGCCAGGCAGCAGTGCCCGCCAGGGTGTCTCTAGGTATGGTTGGAGCTGACCTGCCAGGGATGGAGGGAGGCTGCATGGCAGGACCCCGCCCGCCAACTCTGGGCTGGGCAGTGACCAGCCAGGCCAGGCCTGGTCAGAGGAGCCTGACTGGCACAGGGGTGGGGCCTGTGGACCCTGTTCAGGACCCAGGGTCTGCCAAATGGGTGCAGAGAGGAGGCAGTGGAGACTCTGACAAGGGTCCACAATGCTCCACCCCGCAGGCATCACCACCGTGCTGACAATGACCACACTCATGGTCAGCGCCCGCTCCTCCCTCCCACGGGCCTCGGCCATCAAGGCTCTGGACGTGTACTTCTGGATCTGCTATGTCTTCGTGTTTGCGGCACTCGTGGAGTATGCCTTTGCCCACTTCAATGCTGACTACAGAAGGAAGCGAAAAGCCAAGGTCAAGGTCACAAAGCCTCGTGCAGAGGTGAGAGCTGGGTGGGTAGGGAGAAGGCAGCTGCAGTGCCTGGCAGTCTGGGGAGATACTGTGGGCCCTGGAGCTCCCCAATCCCCTGAGGGCAGAGTGAGGCATAGCTACTGGGCACCTGGCAGCTAGGACCCCGGGGGCTGCGGCTACTCCTCAGCCCTGCCCCCCACCTTATGCAGATGGACGTGAGGAACGCCATCGTCCTCTTCTCCCTCTCCGCTGCTGGGGTCACCCAGGAGCTGGCCATCTCCCGCCGCCACTGCCGTGTCCCTGGGAACCTCATGGGCTCCTACAGGTCAGTGGAAGTGGAGACAGGGGAGATGAGGAAGGAGACGGCCCCAGGGGGCCGAGGGGGCCTCCGAGGCCGGCTCAAACCCATTGATGCGGACACCATCGACATCTATGCACGGGCTGTGTTCCCTGCGGCATTTGCAGCAGTCAACATTATCTACTGGGCAGCCTATGCCTTGTGAGGCAGTTGGTGGCCCAGAAACACCAGGAAAGAAAATACCTTGTGTCTGCTTTGAGTTGGATGATATGACGTGTGCGCCAGGAAGACCACACCTCTGAGCTTTGCCACTGCCCACCTGCACCGCTGTGGACCCAGAAGCCTCTGCAATGGGCAGAATCACCAACCTGGGCCTGGCAGGCACAGCTAGCTGTTCCCTGAAGAGTTGTGAATTTTAGACTCAGACCAATTCTGGTTTCCAGGCCTTTCCTCTGTGGGATCAGAGAGCAGGAGGCTGCGGGGGTGGTGGCCTCTGTCCAGGGCTGTGCTGGAGAAGGGCACCATCATACTCTTTGGTCCCAGCATGAAATAAAGCCTTGACCTGGTAACCAGTTCCCGTTTGTCACTGCAGCTGTGTCTGGCTGGGCACCCCCACCCCTCTGCGGGCTTGAGGGTGGGATGTGGGGTTGTCTGAGATGGACACTTGCCTTTGCACAGGGAGCAGTGGGTCAGGGTCCTAAGATGCAGCTGTGCTTACCAGAGTGGGGCTGAGGGACTTCAGGAAGAGGAGCCGCCCCTGAGGGCACCAGCACACCAGAAGCATTTGGTGTGCTTCTTTTCCCTGTCTCTGGGCTGAGGTTGGGGTAGGAGCTGGTGACCCTCGAGTTGTGGGACCCTTCCTAAAACCCTGGGCAGAGCAGCTCCGGGGCTGTGACCCAAAAGATGAGCCCTGCGGCCGTGTCTGAGGGCAGAGGAGCAAGAAGTAACCAGGGGCCCCGTTCCTTCTCATCTGTGGCCACTACTGCCAAATGCTCAGGGAGACATTACAGCCTGAGGACCCTGCAGCCACTAGAACAGTGACAGCAGCTCTTAGTAAGAGGTGCTTTTCCATGGCACTTTTCTTTTGTCACACAGGCGAAACAAAGGGTACAATTAGCAGGACAGCTGTTCACCCAGGTCTGCAACAGGGCCCAGCTGGCCAGAACCAGCCAAGGCTGGCTTGTGAGGGAGCAAGTGGCCAGACTCAGCACCTTGCTTGGTGTATCCTATGTGCTGTTGCCGGGTCCCTGCTGGAGATGGGCATTTCTATAGGTGGCAGGACCACCTGCTTCCCGAAGGACAGCAGGGGCATCGGTGCTGCAGCCCAGGCCATAGCACAGTGCTCACCACTGCTCCAGCCTAAAGACGCCTTGACCCCAAGCTGTGTGCAACCTTGCTAAAGGCTGTGGCTGTGAGGCTTGGGGTGTCCCGGAGGGTCAGCCTAGAGCCAGCAGAGAGCAGGTGGCTGTGTGGAGCGGATCTGGGTCAGCTAGGGCCCCAGGCCAGCTCCTGACAGCAGGGTGGGCGGACCTTTTGCAGCCAGTTTGAGACAGTGTAGGGCAGGGACTTGACTTATGGCTCTGTGCTCAGCAGACTTCCCTGCAGGGCGGCTGTTTCCTGCCCCCATGGGCCCCCAAAAGCTGTCCAAGGAGAGGGAGGTCCATGTCCAAGAAGCACATGTGGTAACCACTCAGTTGGTCCCCAAGGATGCCTAAAGCCACTTCCTTCCCAGGGGCACCAGGGCCCTGCTCCAAGGAAGGCAAGCAGGCCAGCCTGGGCCTTGGGGAGGGGAGGGTGAGGGTGAGTCCCCAAGCCATCATCTCATCTCTTCCAGAGGCTTCTGGAAGTTTGGGTCTCCAATGCCAAGCCTGCCAGGCCTAGTGTCACCCCCACCTACCTCCTCACCACCCGCGGTTGCCCTCTTTCTGATACATGTACCCACGGGGAGCTATTTAAAGCGGGCCTTTGCGACTGCCTCAGGCTCCCACGCAGCCGGGCCCACCCGGGCAGCAGCCTTCTCCTGATGCTGCAACCAGCAGTCACTCCCTGCAGCCTGCAGGCTATTTCTGCCCACATGTTTACAGGGCCAGAAGGAAAATGATGGAACTGAGGCTGCTCAAACACAACTCCTGACAGTAATTACGGGTGCTAACCGAAGCCAGAGTGGACTGAGTCTGCTCCCGAGAGGAGCTGGCAGGCTCTGTGCAGCGGTCTGGGCAGAGGCACCTCGTCCCAGCAATGATTGGTCTTGGGGGTTGGTGGCTTCCTCTTTGCTCAGGTGGAATGTGTACCAGGAACTGGGCTTGTAACGCTGGGATGGAGTCCAGCTTCTCTCCTTGGCAAGGGCAGGATGAGCCCACTTTGCTCTTCCTTCCCATGAGGCAGGTGGACCACATGCCACATGAGGCCATGCAGAGGGCAACCTCGCTGGGTGCCCCCAAAGCAGATCCCCGAAGCATGGCTGCATGGAGTCTCTATGGGTGTAGTTAGTTTCCTAAGGCTGCAGCTCCACAAAGAGATGCTTTTGGACAGGAGAAATTTACCACCCACAGTCTGGAGGCCACAGTGCGAAGTCCAGGTACAGGTAGGGCCGTTCCTTCCCAGGCTCCTCTCTGGCTTCCACTGCCCATGTCTCCTGCCCTTGGGTTTAGGGACCACTTGGCTCACCTTAACCAATCATATCTACTTCCCAAATAAGGTTATGTCCTGAGGTTCAGGGTGGGCGTGCTATTGGACAGTCCAGAGGGCTACCCCAAAAGAAGCCACTGGCTGCAGAGAGCCGAGACAGGGCCCGCTGGGGACATTTGCATGATCAAGCAGTGTATCCCAAACCCACATGGCTTCTGTCCACCTCCCCACCTGGCTGAGGACAGAACCCTCCCTGGTGCTGGAGGGGGCATCTCTGGTGGGTACCACCAGCCCCCTTACTGCTGTCCCTCCCAGATGCAGCCTGAGGGGTACTGGGCTCCCTCCTGCTGCCCGCACTGCTTACATCTGCTCAGACACCACATTTAGTCTGTCCATGACTGACTCTTCAAGGTGGTGGCTGTCATAGCAACAGCAGCCACCAAAAAAAGCAGTGGAGGCTGCTGAGGACAAGCTCAGCAGTGCCCACGACGGCTGGTGACCCTGCAGCATGAGAACACTTAGATGCTTCATGCCCAGCCCTGGCCAGCATTCCTGTGGACTTAGGTACCTCTGCTGCAGTGCTGGGCAGATTGGGGACCCTCCTGTCCCCATGGGGCTGTGGGAGCTCTGGCGGGGAGTTCTCTGTCCTCTAACCTGCTCCTCTGGCCCATAAGTGCCTCATGCTCCCTCAAGATTTCCCCTGATGGGATCTCTGGAATGAGCTGCAGTTTTCTGGGTCTGCTCTGCAGGGTGGCAGACCAAGGTTGTTGGCTTGGCCTCTTTCTACCATGTGGCTTCTTCCAGGTCTGGGGACAAGAGGATGCTGGCAGATGGACCTGGATCACAGTGTGACTCCAGGTCCTTCAAAAGATCAAGCCCTGACCTTGGTACTTGTGACAGGAACTTGGAAATGGGGATTTTGTAGATCAAAGTTAAGCAGTCACCCAGGATTAGATCATGTCCTGATGCCCTCGAGTAAACAGATACACAGGAGATGGAGTGGAAAAGATGATGTGTCCACACATACAGGTCACAGCACCAAACCTTGGTCGCAAATGACAGATTCCCCCTGGTAGCCCTCTATGGGAACCACTTCCATCCACACCTTGACTGCAGGTCAAGGTCGCCAGAATTCACGAGGTCTAAAGTCACCCAGTCTAGTCATCTGTGGCGGCAGCCACACCCCATGGAAGTGGGATCTCTCAGGGTGTTTCCCAGGACTCCAGATGGGGTGTGTCCTCTTCTCATGAGGTGGATGGGTGTCAGATCCCTCTGAATGTTCTCTTAGTGACTCTAGGCCTCAGAGATCACTGTGCAGGACTGCAAGTCCTCACCTGGGCCTGGCTTTCAGCACTGTCTGCTTCCACGGTGGCTCACAGAGTTCTCCAGAGGCCAGCCCAGACCTCTGGCCCTCACTTGACCCTGAGCCATGGCTGGCCTCAGACTCGGGCTCTGTTTGAGTTCTGCAGCCTGAAAGTTACCGTGGTGTCCTTCCAGGGGGCCCCACACTGTCGCTGCACCACTGAGACCCACAACCCTTCCTGAGTTCGCTTTTCAGGCTACTTCCAGGATCCATGAGCCTAGCTTGGGAGGCTGCTGTTGACAGAGAAAGCGATCCCAAGAATAGCATCAAGGTGGGCTGAGGAAGCTGGTGAGGTCCCTGTGACCAGCTGTGTCTGCATCAGCTCAGAGCCCTCCTCCAGACAGTGGGCAGCCATGGGTTCACCTGTGTCACCTGCCAGTCAGGGGCATTGTCACTGAAGGGGTGGAAATGTCAGCTCCCACCTTTGGGACAGAGAAAGTCGTGAGGCAGGATAGCACCAGGGATGGGAGCATTTGGAGAAGACGCTGCTGTGTGCTTGGGACTGTTCACCAGCTGCTCCGAGATGACAGGGAAGTGGCCCAGGGCACCAAAAGCACCCTCGTCCTCGAGGTGGAGATTTCCAGTGTGTTAGAGGGGCCTACGCTGTTCTTCTGCCCACTGTGCTTGTAGAGAGCCCTTATGGCAGCTTGGAAGCAGGCTCTGCATCTCCACCACTCACTTCTACGCAGTGTGGCCAGCACAGCCCAGGTGCCTGTTCTAAGAAGGCAGAGTGAGGGGACAGACTGGGGGGGTTCAGCCTGTTCTTGGGGCCCACGAGGCTGAGCAAATTCTCCTGAGGGAGGCTGGAAGGAGAGCTCCCCATAGCAACTGTGTGAATCCTTTGGCTTCTTTTCTGGGTTCTCAAGGATGTCTGTAGAGTGCACAGATTGGAATTCCAGCTTGGGGCCTCGTTGTAGCTCCAGGTGTGGTGCCATCTGGGTGCATCCCTGTTGATGCTCACAGGACTGGAGGCCAGGCCTGGTGGGAAGGCACCCACACACTCACGGTGCTGTTAGGAATGAAACCTGTGCCTCACAGCATGTGAGGCTGAGGCAGGCAACTGTACACTCTCAAGTGTCCACAATGAGTGCTGTGCGGACATCCACGGCAGTCACCAGCCTGGCCAGCCAGTGGAGCTAAGCCCAGCAAAGGTCTGGGGGACTCTGAGGACCCAGGGGGCCCCTCAGGCCACTGGCCCTTCCCTTCTCACTCAGAAACCTTCGGTCAGAATGCTCAGAAGTAACAGCTAGTGAGTCTGTGTGGAGGTCAGATGAACCCGATTTTCTCCTGCTGCAGGAAGGGGGGTCCCTGCACTCTCTGGGCTCAGGGGTTTCTGGTCATTCCTGTCCAGCACTCCCAGGAGAGCTGAGGCCTGCTCCCCAAACCAGGATGTGGAGCGTGTGGGGAGAGGCTGCCTGAGGCTCCCACAGCCTGGAACGCTGTGCCGCCTGCTCCATTCACCCTTTCCCTCAAATTTATAGAACAACAATGAGAAGATCAAAAGGAGCTCATCCACCTCCTCAACCTGGCACAGAGCTGGCTGACAGGGCACTGAACTTGGCAGACTCCATGAACTTGGGAGGTCAGAGGCCCAGTTGGTTGCCCTGGTCCACTCAGCAGAAGCCTCCATGCCAGAGGCTCTTGTCCCTCATCTGCTCCCTAATCTAATAGGCACCATGGCACAGCCCCAACCCCAAGGCCTCCACACTCCCTGAGGCCTCACCTTACACCAGCGTCCTGTTCCCCTCAACAATAATTCTTGGGGACCGCTGTTGTGCTGTGCCTGGAGGTGGGCAGGGATATGGAGGCAGGTGCCTGGAAGGACTTCATAGCACAGTGGGGCATGTACCCTGCCTCCCGGAGTCAGTGGAGACTCAAGCAGCTTCCTGTCCTGGTGGTGTCTGTCTAGGACAGGGTGGTCAGAGGGGTCAGCAAGGCCTGGGTGGCAAAGTCTCAGGGATCTTGGCATGGGGAAGCTGGGAGCTTTCTGAGGAGAAAGGTGCCCGGACACAGCCAGGATGCAAGGCCTGCAGGCCAAGGCCTCCCTGCTGGGCAGACCCTGCCGGACCATCTGCTTCTGCTCCTGGGCCAGCACCACCCGGCAGGGGCCTGGCCACTCTATCCTGGCACAGCTCCTGTAGCCTGGCCTGCTTAAGTGCTGGTCGTGTGTGTGTGTATGTGTACAACCTGCCAGGGCAGCCTATATGTGAACCCATCTGAGGTCACAGAGCTGTTGGCTAACCTGGGCTCTCCTCTACTGATGCTCTGGTCACCTCCTGCTTGGAGTTGGAGCTACCTACACAGGATATCGGGGTTACCCCTGATGACGTGGGTAACTTCAATGCCCTCTGCCAGTCTGCTTCCTGAAGACAGCCCATGTGGGCTGGTGACCAAAGGACAAAGCCTGGAGGTCTATGCATCAGTGGCCTGGAAGCCTGAACCCGGGAAGCTCATCAATGTGCCAGGCCTCCTCTCACTGTGGGGAGACTAGGGAGGGGAGGGCTCAAGGAGCAACCCTGCCCAGGTGCTCTGGAACAGGGCAGGGCTGGGGCTGTAACCCTGAGCCCAGAGCTCAGCATGGCAGAGGGGTTTGGAGGCCTCTGTGATGCTCACTGCTGTTTCCCTGCAGTTGTTCAGTTAACTGGACTCTGTTTTCACAGGGCCAAAACAGCGCTGCTCCAAGCACGCTTGCGTTGTGATGGCAATGTGGTTCTGGGCTGTCTCCTCAGCCTCTACTCATCTTAAATAACCCAAGACCTGAGGTAGAGCTGGGGAGACTCCACCTACCGGCCTAAGGCACAGGCACAGGCTATCCTGTCCCAGGGACAAGACTCCTTCCTCTGCTGCTCACCCAACCCAGAGACAGAAGGGGCCGCTGTCTGAGTGCCGCTAGCCTTGCCCCTACAGCTGCGCAGGCCTGAGACAGGAGTCCTGGTGTCCCAGGGAAGTGATACCGATGCTGAGCTTTGGAGATTGGGGGTGGGAGGTGCGGCAGGGACCTCTGGTAGTGATGAGGGACAGGTCCTGCCATCCACAGGGTAGAACCCCAGCTCCTCTGTCCCCTCACAAAGCCTCCCCTTCCCTGCGCTGTTCCTGGCTCTCTGGCCTCTGGTGAGCTCGCCTTCCCTCCTAAGCCACTTCTGTAGTGCCCTGCCCCTCTCCAAGAGTCATGGAATCCAATCCTTAGACTTCAACTAGACCAGTGGCAAACAGCCACCATCCACGAGATGCGGGGCCCTGCCTGCTGTCTGGGCTACCAGAAGCAGGTGCAGCCGGGCTGGTGGCCCAAGGGGTTGGGGTAGGGGGCTGTGGCCTCAATTCTGGGAGCCGGGGCAGGCGCTTTCCTGCAGGCTGGCCCTCGTCCCTAGCTGCCAGTCCTTCTTTGGATCAGGCTCCTACGCCCCCTGCTGGGCATGCTAGGTACCACAGTGCTGTGGGATGCAGGGATGCACCCGCAGCGGGGACAGCTGAAGCCACTGTGCCTGGGGGTACATAAATGGCCCTGATTAGGGGCAGGACAGGCTGCCTGGACAGGAACGCACACAGGACTGTGTGGACAAGACACACACCGCGCTGGCAGTGTCCATCCAGCCCCATCTCACCCTGAGCCAACCCTGTCACTGGTTTCCTCACCCCCTCCGCCCCACAGCCTGTTTCCTTGGCTTTCTCCGATCTCCTTGCTGCTGGTCACAAGGCCTTTGCACTGCCACCCCTGCCAGAGCCAACTTCCCTCCTGGGACTGCTGCCTTTGCCCAAAGAGCTGCCACTGCAGAACATGTGTCTCTACCAGCAAGTAGGGCTGGCGAAAAAGACAGGAAGCATCTGTTTCCCGACTGCCGCTCAGTTCAGCGCCAAGCACCTGTCAGCACAGGCTCTGGGCCTTTCCTGTAGCTGGCCTGGCCTCCAGAGTCAGCCTCACACCTGGGAGGCCTGGAGAGAAGGGCGACCCCAGCCTGCAGGCAGGGTGAGTCATGTGAAGTTTAAACTTCCAGCTCTCAGGATCTTATCACAAGGACATTGGACAAAGATAGCCCTGGTGCCACCTCCCTAGTGCCCCGCCCTGCCTGGGGGGGTGTACTTCACCCCCCCCTTGCCTGGCCTATCCTCAAGGCCACCCTAGCCTGTCAGGTCCCAAGTCTGGAAGCCAGTAGAGGCATGAGTGTCCCACTGGGAAAGAGCCACACAGTCGCGGACCAGGGGCTGGAGCTGAAGAACCCTGTGTTTACTAGCCAACAGTCTTTACTTTGGAAACAACCTCTGTGATTACAGAAGCCCTTGGGACCTCTGCTGCCCAGCGGTGGGAAGGACCTGCCTCAGCCCCTCCCAGGAGTCTTTCCCAGTTGCCTGGTCCTTGCCAAAGGCCACTTCCACTCCAGCCTTGTGTCTCTCTTTCTAGTTCCAAGGGTCACCTCCTCATCTTATATGCTCTGGGAGTCCTCGGAAGCCTGCCATTACACAGGGCTATGACTCCTGGCTGGCCATGCAGTGTGGGGGAGGAGCCAACAGTGGCCTGAATTCCCACTGTCATAGGTGTCTGGAGAGACTACAGTGACCTGGCAGGGACCTGATCTGATAGGGAGTGGACAGTGAATTCACAACAAACACTTGTGCCTGTCACTAGGCAACAGAGTGATGCTACCAAAGGGCACTGCCATCCCACAGGACAGCACCCTCTCCTTTCCCAGTGCTGGGAGCAGATGAGGGCTAGTGCAGGAGCCTTTGTCCCTGGCCTTGTCACCAGTTAGATCCAAAAAGAGGCCTCCACCCTTGGGCCAGGGATGGGTGGGTGTGGCTGGTGGAGTTTGCGGGACAGCAGGGACCATTGGCTCTGCATCCTCTGGGCACTGCATGGACTCCCACCATTGGGGGTGCCCAGGGAGGCCTCCATCCTGGGTGGGTGTTCTCTCTCACCCCAGCCTCTGTAGAGAACAGTGTCCCACCTCCAAAACCCAGCTAGGGCTCCTCTGGCCTGTCTTCACCAGGACTGGGAGGCAGTGGTGACCCCAGAAGCTTCCAGAACACAGGGTCCCCCCACAAGGAACCCCCTTAGGTCCACAGCAAGCATCCCCTGGCAGGAAAGGACTCCTGACTGGGGGCTCAGCTGCTGTGTCTGGAGGGGCTTTGAGTGGGGCAGGACTAAGAAGTGATGTCCAGTGGACAGAGGGGACACTCCGCTGGCTCATCCTGCCTCCTATACAGACCACCTGGAGGAAGTACCAGGGACACAGAGGCCCCTTACCGCAGTGCCAAGGCCAGGTACCACAGTGGACTCTGATTGTCCAGGGGATAAGGCAAGAGCAAGAACAGGGGAAGGGTGCTGGGCAGTCAGTCGTCCATGTGTCACCTTGCCACTGGGTGTACAAAACTGCATGCCCCTTCAGTAGGTGAGAGGCGGGCTATCAACAGGTGTGCACACTGCCGGTGTCCAGGGACAGCACCATATCTGGTCTGTAGGAACGTGTCTACCTGGCCCCCTAGGACCACCTCCGAGGACAAGAAGGCACCATCAGACCGGCGGCATGAAAACAAAAGCCCGAGAAGTTTTACGACGGTACAAGATCTGTCTAGGCTAAGAAGCGAACTGGAGCGGAGGCAGCGACTGTAGAGGCAGCGACTGTAGGCTACTCCTCCCTGCCTGGTATCTGGGTTTTCAGGAACGTGAGGGGTTGGAGCACCCCCCACCCACACACACACCGATTCTTGGCCCTCGGGGGTTCCCGGTCTTAGCTACTGACCCTCGCCGGACTTCAGTCCTAGACTACCGCCTCAGACCCACGGTCGCTGGAACCGCCAGGCAGGTCAGCACTGACGACGGGTTTTCACTCCGGGGCCGGGGCCGCGTCCTAACCCCTCGGGCTCGTGCTACCAGGCCGGCCCCCCGCAGCTTCGTCGCCAGGCAGAGCCGCGCCACGCGCGCTCCCATTGGCAGCAGGTGGCCCCGCCCCACCCCACAGGTAATCCTCCCCGCGCTCCCATTGGGCGTCGGCCGTCGGCCCCCCGAGGATTGGCCAGGTGGAGCCCCACCTCGCCCTCATTGGCCGCAGGTGCCGCGCCCCTGGCACACCGCCAGCCAGCGATCGGCTCTCCGCGCGTTCCCGCTCCGCGCGCCCCCGCCCGAGTCTCTGGAGTGGCACGGTCGGCGCCGTCGGGCCTGCGCGCGCCTTCCGCGTTCCGCCGCCGCCCCGCCCGGCCGGCCGGCCGCGCCATGGCCCGTGAGCTCGGGGCGCGGCGCTGAGGGGCGCCATGCCTGGCAGGACCAGCCCCAAGATGGACGGGCGCGGCGGCCGCGTCCGACTCAAGGCGCACTTCAGCGGGTGAGCGCGGGCGGCGGGGGGGGCGCGCGGGCTCCTGCGCCGACAGATGACCCGGCTCCATGGTTTCCCTGGAAAGTTGGCGAGGCCGCAAAAGCCACAAACCTGTACTGATGAAAGTCCAGCTAAACTGAGAAAACTTTGGTGACTTTCTCTTGTACTTGAGACAGAACTAGGGTGCACCACTACTGAGCTGCAGTCCCGCGGCTTTTTCTTAGTTTTTGAGACTGGGTGTTTACTAAGTGACTTGTGATCCTCCTGTCTCATCCTCCTGAGAAGCTGGAATTACATCTGCGCGCAACTGCCCCAGGCCAGTGCTTAAAAATAGAGGTCATCTAAACATCCTGGATTTAAGGCGCGTACTTTGAGAAAAGCCTGGGATCAGGTGAAGACCACAAGTGCGGCTTTCATGACTGGTTATTGGGGACTGAGGACGGAGACTAGTATCAGGATACCTGCACTGGTCAAGACTTTGAAAACATTGGCTCGCTGGACCGGGTGTAGGGCTGCTGGCGCTGTGCAGTGGAAGGGGCGGGCACCTCGCGGGTCACTGCACAGGGCCTGGAGTGTGGGGAGCTGGTCCTTAGGGTAGCGCCAGAATTGCTCCCTCGGGGGGAGGGCGGGCTGGTAGAGGAAGAGTATTGATCCTGCGGGGGTGTAGACTGCAATGGATGGTGCTAGGACTCGATGGTGCTGGTATCGAGGTCGAAGGGTGCTGGGGAAAGGAGCAGAGGCTCTCAGCATTCCTTGGGGTCTAACTGACTGGTCTTTGCCTCGGACAAGTCGTAGAAGGGGGCTGGGACATCTGATGTCCCCACAGTGTCTAACGTCCTGCCACCCTCTTTGGGTCTGGTGTCAGGCGGGGGTGCTACTTGGCCACAAGCTTTGGCTGGGAACCTGGCTGTTTCTTTTTTGAGAGGCTTAGGGGCTCCAGCCCCTGCCTCTCTGTGGTGTGTCCGTGCAGTGCATATGGTGACACGGCCAGGGGAGGAGGTTGGCAGTCCCTCCTCCAGCTTGGAGGGTGCATTGGCATCAGTCCCTGGGAGCACCCTGACTGGGAGTCTAGTCGGTGTGGAGTAAATGTCAGCATGGCAGAGACGCTGTCTGCCTAGGACAGCCAGACTGAGGACCGATGCTCCATGCTCTGCAGGGAGCCGGGGGACCAAGGCTAGTGCCTGGGGAGGGGGTGGGGTCCCAGGGGAACACACTCCACCCGCCTGTGCCCGCCTGCCCGGCCCCTGGGAGCGCTTTAGTTACATGGTGTAATTCAACCTGTTGACTCCAGTTTCCTGGGCGGAGCTGTGGAGCCCCCCACCCTCCTGTCTTTCCTGCTCTCTCCCTGCTGTCCCCAGGCTCCTCCCTCTTCCAAAGCCCTGCCCTTCCTTCCCTTCCTCTCCTTCCTCCTCCCCGGAAGTGGCTGTGGATCCCCTTCCAGGGGCAGAGACTGGCAGTGCTGTGGGGAAGGTGTTGGCAGGTCAGCCATTGGGGCTGATGACATTCTGTCCAGGGCTTGGCTGTCCTGGAGCCTAGTGTGAGGTTGACTCTCCATCCCATTCCTGTCCCTGGCTGCCTAGTGTGCGGTAGGGAGCTTGGACTCAGGGGCCTGTCTGATGAGCCTCAGTTTCCCCATCTGCAGGACTCTGCAGGCTGTGGGGAGCCAGGTCAGTCATTGTGCAGTGTAGGCTGGGGGTAAGTGCCAGATGACAGTTGAGTCATCCCCACCTCAGGTTGCCAGTCCAGGGGGAGGTGTGTGCCCTAGTGGGTGCCTGCAGAAGGCTGGGTGCTAGTTGCTCTGGATTTATTGCCTTAGGACAGATACTGTGTATAGGACCTGCTGAGGGTTGCAGCAAGCAACCCCATGCCCTGGATGGTGCTGGAATCAATGCGGGGGGGGGCTCTGGAGTATTCAGTCAGGAGTGGGATATGGGGGCATGATGTCCTGGGGCATTGGGCTCCCTTCAGGGGGCT
Source organism: Petromus typicus (assembly GCA_004026965.1). Lineage (NCBI taxonomy): Eukaryota > Metazoa > Chordata > Mammalia > Rodentia > Petromuridae > Petromus > Petromus typicus. Next base: position 28,133 of record PVIR01019364.1, read on the forward strand.
GCACAGGAGACTGGGAACCTCATCATCTCCTAATGTTCTGGTTCAGATCCTGTTTTGAGGTGGAAAGATAAAAGGCAGTGATTAATGAGTTGGTTACCAAAAAGATATTCCTGGAATTGTGCCACAGTTGAGGCCCTAAGTTCCGTCAGGTTGTCCAGGGGCTTACAAAGAGCAGGGCATTGTGGTACACACCTGTAATCCTAGGGCCCTGGGAAGCTGAGGCAGAAGGATTGCAAGACTGGGAAACTTAGGGAGGCCCCATCTCAAAATAAAATAAAAATGGCTGGGTTGTAATTCTTGAGCTTGGCTCAATGGGCTCTTGCCCTGCCTAGTCAGCCAGCCACCTTTGTGGAGAGCTAGAAGGAAGCGCAGTCGCCCCAGCTGCACTAGGGGGCGCCATCCAGCTTGAGTCATGCTGTCCCTGTGTGATACTCTTGTGTGTTTGTGGGGGAGGCTCTCATATTGTCTTTGGGCAGATCATTTGTCCCATCAGCAGTCAAGGAGGAGCCTGCCTCAGGTGTGACCTGGTGACAGGTCTGCATACTCTTTGTTACAGGGACATCCTGATCACCAGTGTGGACGCCTCTATGACCTTCCATGAACTCTGTGAAGAAGTGCGTGACATGTGTGAGCTGCACCCCCAGCACCCTCTCACCCTCAAGTGGGTGGATAGCGAAGGTAGCCCTGTCCTCCCTCGTATGTCCTGTGTGGGAAGCGGGCTGAAGGGCGGAGGGCATGAGGGTCACTTTCCAGGAGAACACTCAGACAGACATCTGGCTCAGGAGATGGCGGACCAGGTCCCCGGGTAAGGATGTCCCTGCTAGGGTAGACTCTGTCCTTCTGTGCATGCATAGGTGGTGAGGCCTCTCATGGGCATGTCCTTACCTGCCACCCGGCCCTCCATAGCCTCCGGGTTTTCCTGGGGTGTCATTCTGGAAGGACAGCTCTGTGCTTCTTAGGACAAGGACCAGCCAAGCATGGCTGGGTCCCCAGCACTCACCTGTCCCTCCTGCACTCCTCCCTGGCATCTTCCTCAGTCCGTTTTTCCCCATCTGTCTCCCTCACTTCTTCTCAGTATGACAGCTATCTAGAAAATGTTCCCACACGGCTGACCAAGCAGTTGTCCAGGGACCCAGGCGAGCAGGAACCTCCCTGAGGAGGCTGTGTGAAGGTTTGGCCAACCCAGGAGAAAGATCTCAGTCCTGGCTCTACTCCTTCTGGGAACAGCTGCCATGGAGGTCCTGAGTTGGCCACGGTCTCTCTGCCCTTGCTGCTGTGACCTCAGAGTTCCTCTTGCCCTGTCCAGGTGACCCCTGCACAGTGTCCTCCCAGATGGAGCTGGAGGAGGCCTTCCGCCTGGCTTGTCAGCACAGGGATGAGGGGCTCGTCATCCACGGTGAGTGACGAATGGACAGGTTTCCGTTTGTGGGGATGGATGGCCCGGGGACTTCTCTGGCCAGGGCATCTTCCTCAGAGCACCAGCTGTGGGATCGGAAGCCATGCAGGGGACAGTAGTTTAGAATCTTATGCAGAGAATATAAGGGTTGTACTGTATTGGTAGTACCAGGGATTGTACTCAGTGCCTTCACACTGTGCTACAACTGCAGCCCTTTTGGACAATTTATTTTGAGACAGGGTCTCAGTAAGTCTCTAGAGTAAGTCTCTTACAGCCCAGGCTGGAACCTGTGATTCTGCTGCTTCAGGGGAGAGAGTGCTGGGATGACAGGTGTGTACCACCATGCTCAGCCAAAGGATGCTGGTTTCTGTCTGGCACATTATTGACACATGGAAAATGTGCTCATACATAGAGCCATAAGCCACACACAGCCTGGGTCATTGTGGGTCCTTTAGGCTCGCCTTGCCTCCTGTCTGGGCCGCTTCCTGTCCGAATCCACAACTGGCCTGCTCACCTAGCCCTGCCTGTCTTTGTATTTGGAGGGGTCAGTGGCCAGGCATGACCCTGGCATGTGCTCCCTACCCACCTGCTATTTTCTGTTTTGGTGCTGGAGATTGAACCTCGGCTTTCTAAGCCAGAGCTGTGTGGGAGCTGAGGAGCCATCATTTCAGTGTTGGTCTTTGGGCTGGGCACTAGCTGGTTCTGCAGCCATGGTGTAGCTGGCAAGTGTGATTGGCCATCCCTGTCGTGTCCATTCCTGGTTCTTTTGGGTTCTGTGCCACAGGTCAGGTGGTCAGTAATACCCAACTGTGTAACCCTTCTGTAAATGTAGTTTTAGACTTAAACTCTAATCTAGGCCACTTATTTTTCATGATGACAAATACATTTATCTGGGCTTCTGTACACAGAAGCCATGGTACTTTGAAAATTCATGAGTAAGAAAATACTTGGTTTTTTTGTTTGTTTGTTTGTTTTTTGAGACAGAGTCTGGCTTTGTAGTTCAGACTGGCTCTGAGCTCAGTGGGTCCTTGCGTTTGCAAGATAGGCACCGGAACCACTGAGCTAAATCCCCAGCCCCAGAAATACTTGTTTTAATCAAGTTATAATATTTTCTGTGCTTCTGTTTTAGTCATCTGTAGAAGTCCAGGGTATATATTATTTTATTTATTTGTTTGTTAGTTTTTTGTCTTTGAGATAGGGTCTCACTCTGCAGTTCAGGCTGGCCCTGAAATCATGGATAACACAGGCCAGCCTCAAACTCACAATCCTGCTGCCCCTATCTCCTGAATTCTGGGATTACAGGTGTGAGTCATCATGCCTGGCAAGGGTATATTCTAAAGCGATTAATTTTGAATTCTGGTATACAGAGAAATGGAGCCTACTGTGCTTTTAGAAGTCAGTTTCCAAGGTGATTGCAACCCTTACCGTATTTATTTACTAATGAAATCAGTAGCTTTACTCAGACAGGCTTGCTGTCTAGACTCTGATCACTTCTTCCTTACAGAATGGGTTTGGCAGGGGACAGGCTTGGTTTCTGAGGCTTCCTGCTAAGGAACTTCCCAGGGGAGGTTGTCACAGTACTGTACTAAGTGCTGTGTGTGTGTGTGTGTGTATAGAAGGACATCTGGTTGATCTGACACAGGGCAGGATGTTAGAAGGATGCTGCAGACTACAGTGGACACTCATGCTTTTGCTTCCCTTCTTCTTGCCCAGTTTTCCCGAGCATCCCGGAGCAGCCTGGCATGCCTTGTCCTGGAGAAGACAGTGAGTGCTGCAATCTTCCTTTGCCTCACATCGAGTGGGCCAGGGTGAAGCACTGACCCTTGTGTGGAGCGTGGGCAGTGGGTGTTGTTTTTGGAATGTGGCCCAGGAATGGTTCCCGCCCATGAGTCTGATGGCAGCATGGCCAGCCTCTGTGACTGTGAGTGGGGTTTTCACAGTGGCCAGTGCCCTTGGCTACTTCCTTTGTGTAAGGTCTACCTAGGGGTGGGCTGGCTGGTCATATAGCAACAGGAAGAAAGCTCCAAGAAGGACAGAGGGACCAGGTGGGGAAGTGTCGCTGCGCATGTGCCGGCCACCAGCCCTTCCAGCCCGTGCTAGCCCACTCCTCTGTGGGGTCCATAGGGGGAGAAGTGGCAGCAGGCCCTGGGCAATGGGCTCTGAGGTCCTGTCCACTGACTGACTGTTCTGGAGGTGGTGCTGAGGAAGGCTCAGTCATCAACAGACCTTTCTGGGCAGCTGGGCTGGTGAGGGAAAGGCACAGAAGCCACCTGGGCCGTGTCTGTGTGTGGGTTTGCTCAGGCGGTGTGGGAAGGAGAGCGGTCCTGGATGTGTGGAGAGACAGGCGGCAGTGCCCCCAGCTCAGATCTGCTGTCTCAGCCCTGCAGCTTGCAGGGCCTTAGAAGTGGCTGGTACGTGGGGCTTGGGATCCCCTCCCTGTGGGGTCCATAGTGCTGACATCTCTTATGTGGTGCTTTTGTCCCTCTGGAGGGACACGGCCTGGAGAGGCTGTCCTCATGGGAGAGGGGGTGAGCCTGGCTTGTCCGTCAGAGCCTTCACCCTG
>PVIR01019365.1:0-32088 GCA_004026965.1 Petromus typicus
TTCTTTCTTTCTTTCTTTCTTTCTTTCTTTCTTTCTTATCTTGATCCGGGAGATCAAACTCAGGACCTTGCGCTTGCAAAGCAGGAGTGGTGCTGCTGAGCTAAACACCTGGCCCTCCTCCTCTTTTTCTTCTAAATTTTTATTTTAAATTGTTTGAGTTGTTCTCGCCTCTTTCTATTCATGTTTTTAAGATTAATTTGTAAGTTTCTTATACACAGATATAGTTAGGTTTAGATTTTTATTGGAACCACATTGAATTTAAGATTAACTTTGGGAAAACATTGACTCTAATACTAGGCTTTTCCATATATGCACATATGGTATAGTGCCCCATTTTTTAAAGGACATTTTATGTTTTCAATAAAGTTTTAGTGTCTTCTCCAATTGTTAGCACTTCTTTTTAGTAGACCCATTGGTACCTTTTAGTTTTTGTTGACATAGTGACAAGAACTCTATTTTTTTTGAGACAGGGTCTCGTTTTGTATTTTAGGCTGGACCTGAACTCACTATGTAGCCCAGGCAAGCCTCAAACTCAAAACAATTCTCCTGTCTCTGCCTGCCGAGTGCTAGGATTACAGGCATGAGCCACCATGCCTGGCACTGTAGTGTGTGTTTATGGGAGATCGAACTCTGGACCCTGTGCTTGCATAGCAGATACTGGAACCACTGAGTTAAATCCCCTGTCGAGGAACTCTTTTCTTTTCTTTTTTTTAGGTTTTTTGAGACAGGGTCTCGCTTTGTAGTTCAGGCTGGCACTCAGCTCAGCCTCAAACTCAAATCACAATTCTCCTGCCCCTGCCTCTGCCTCCCGAGTGCTGGGATTACAGGCGTGAGCCACCACGCCCGGCACTGTGGTATGTGGTACTGGTTGCTGCTGGGTGTGGGTCTCCACACCCAGTATTGTTATGTGGTTACCGGGGAATCGAACCCGGGCCCTTGCGCTTGCAAGACAGGCGCTGGAACCACGGAGCTAACTCCCCGGCCCGAGGAACTGTTAAAGATTATATTTGCTACTTAGTTTTGTGGGTGTATGGGAATGCTTTTAGGAGGTTTTTTTTGTATGATGATCCCAAATTCAGCAACCTTGGACAATTCTTCCAAAAGTTCTGATAGTTTGTGTATTTATTCTCTTAGATTCTCTATGCAAGCAACCACATGGTCAACAAATAACAGCAGTTTTATTTTTCCATTCTCAACTCTTGTGCCTCTTTTCTTCCCTTGCCTTTTGGATCTGTTACGATAGCCAGTAAAATGCTGAATGAAAAAGGCAAAAGCCTAGAGCTATTAGTTGAAGGGATGTGCCACCTCAAGTGTAAGAGGTCACCACAGTCCATTGCTGCTAGAGCTGTACCAGCAAAACGTATATCGTTGGGTGTTTGACATCAATTATTATTAATAGATGAAGGAATGAAAATTTGAAGCGGTCAATAGCTTGCCTAAGACTACATAATAACTAGGAAGTTCAAGCCCAAATCTGATTTCCAATTGATTGTAATTTCTTACAATTCCTTCCAGTTAGTTATTTGATAAATCATCTATTTATGCTAATTTGTTACTCTTTCCATATAACATGCTGCGTTTACGACAGATATCCTGGATATCAATGGATGTCAACCCACTGGAATGATTCTACCAGTGTAAATTTTAGGCAGGTGTCCTATTTTTGCCTAAACCAAACAAAACGCTGTCTGCTTATTTTTTTTTTAACTAGATACATAGACTCTTAGAATGGACTAGCTCCTTATCTTATCCAACTTTCAATTTGCTGTAGTCATCCCTGGACCTGGGTGCCTGACAGATGATCTTGCAGCATTTACCAGTTGCCAAGGACACGCTCAGCTCGCTGACAAGCAATTAAGCAATTCTCTTGTGGGTCCAGTCTGCTCACTGGCCCAGAGAGATGTGTACTTCTTCCTCTACATAGCAGCTGTTGCGTATTTGTTCTCCTTAGGCTTTCCTTTCTGAGACCACCTAATCTCTAGGACATTTGGTTATTGTTTAATGAGATAGGGGCCGAGTGTCTCATTGTGCTGGTCATTTTCCTGGCAATGCTTTCTAGTTGGTTAGTGTCCCTCTTGAATGTGATGCCTAGATTTTAAGATGTAGTCTGATTACAAATAAAGCAGAACTTTATGTCACACAATGTGGACATGGTTACTTCTCTTAATACAGTCTAAATTGTTGCTTTTTAAACAAGTACCATGCATTGCTGGCTTGTGTTTTATTTAAGGTTGGGTGAGCTCTATGAAAAGTTTTCTGTCCACCTTCACTACTAAAAATGTAATGTTTGTCTTTTAAAATGGAGAATAAAAACTCTGACATGGGCCGGGGATTTCGCTCAATGGTTCTGGCGCCTGTCTTGGAAGCACAAGGACCCGGGTTTGATCCCCGGTAACCACATACCTATACTGGGCGTGGAGGCTCACACCCAGCAGCAACCAGTACCACAGTGCCGCGCATGGTGGCTCACACCTGTCATCCCAGCACTCTGGAGGCAGAGGCAGGAGGATTGCTGTGATGTGAGTTTGAGGCTGAGCTCAGGGCCAGCCTGAACTACAAAGCGAGACCCTGTCTCAAAAAAAAAAAAAAAAAACACCTAAAAAAACCCCCTCTTTGACAGTAGATAAACATCTATATGTACAAATGTATAGATACATAGAGATACAGTCTCACTACATAGGATTGTTTGTGTTCTTCACTACTCCACAACCCACCATCTCTAAGTGTTCCCAAACTGGCTTTCTTTGTACAGGGAGGTCTGAACTTGGAGGATCACCCTCCATTACATAATCACCCAGGATAGAAGATAGGGGCATGTTTGGCTTTTAAATTTTCTATTCCCTTTACCATTTTATGGAGCTCTTTGGAACTGTCAAGGTCAGGGTGAATTCTATGGGGAAGTAGCCAGGACAGAAATCTATTCTGTTATGGAGACACACTGGGTAGCATCTACCATACTGAAGCTGCTAACAGCTTACCAGGAAATACTTGCTTGGTGAGGAGAGGCTGAAGTTACTAGGACTGCCATCCCAGGTGTTATGGCTTATGTCGAGATGTCCTTGAAAGTCTCATGAAATCATAAATGGAGCTTTTCAGAGATGGCTGGATATAGAGTACGTGATGCTGGAGTCAAGAGTGTCTGCTTCCTAAAAGACTCCACTGATTGGTTTGGCATAGTTCTAAGTAGGATTTAGGATTCTGTAGCCTGAGGGCAAGCGGCCATCCAAGGATGGGCAACCTGGAAAAAGTACAAGGGACAGAAAAAGGGCTGTGGTGACCCCTTGCTGCTTCCTCGTTTGGTGGTTTACTGCTATCTGCTCACCATGAACTGTTTTTCCTCTGTGATGCCCCTCTGCCAAGCTACCCTGCCTTACAACCAGCCACTTGTGGAAATCGCTACAAACTGTGAGCCAAATAAACCTTTCTTTAACTTTGGGTATTGGATGTTTTGTCTCAACAACAAGCAAAGCAATAAGACATTAGGAGAGGATCAAACATTGTCTCCCAATTGCAGAAAATGACTATTTGAGGGTTTTTAGTGTAGAACCGAAGTGGAATTTCTTATATGACCTTTCAGTTTCACAGTTTTGTAAAGTCATAATTGAAACAGAACCTCCAGAGAGGAAGAGGCCCAGGAGTCAGAGAGTTGTTCAGCTCAGCTGTGTACTCGTAGTTTCGTGGAGTTCCCACCCACATTTCCATCAGATTAATGCAAAGAAACTTCCAGGTTTTCTGGAGTTTTATTGCTAACCATACATGTTTGCAGTAGATAACAATGATTTTCATCGTGAGGATGAGGAGTTGGTACCTGCACGTGACACTTATTTATTTTTACTTCTTCTCCTCCCATTTCTCAGAGTCCCTTCCTATGCAGATCTACCTCTCTATTTCTTATCTTTTTTGCTCTTTAAATTTTTACTTTCTCATATAAGAGAAACCATGTGGTATTCAAATTTGTGTGTCTGATTTATTTCACTTAACATTATGGTTTCAAGGTGCATCCATCTTGTTGTTTTTGTTGTTGTTACCAATGACTAAATTTTATCCTTCTTCATGTCAGAGTAGTACTCCATTGCATCACATTTTCTTAATTCATGCATCTGTTGATAAGCATAAAGGCCTCTTCTAAGATCTATCTATTATGAATTCTGCTGCTATCAACATGGGTATTAACTGGGTGTGGTGGCACATGCCTATTATTCCAGCATCCTTTAATTCAGGAGGCTGAGGCAGAAGGATATGGCTATGAATTGAAGGCCAGCCTGCGCTACATAGTTAGTTCAAGATCAGCATGAACTCACAGTGAGACACTGTCTCAAAAAAAACCCCAAAACCAAAAAACTCCAATATGAGTATGCATGTATCACTGGAATATGATGTCTTTAACTCTTTTGGGAAGACACCAAGAAGGAAAATAGCTATGTTGAATGGAACTTCTACTTCTAGTGTTTCGAGGAAGCTCTTGACTGGTTGTATCAGTTTACACGCCTACCAGCAATGCAGAAGGCTCCTTTTCTCTCCCCAGCACTTGTTATTATTTGTTTTCTTGGTGATGGTCATTCCTCCTGGAGTAAGAATCTCAGTGTTGTTTTAATTGCATTTCTCTAATGACCAGAGATGCTGAACATTATTTTCATGTGTTTCATGGCAGTTTGTACCTCTCCTGCTCTTCCTCCTTCTTCTTTAATATAGGAAATTGAACTCAGGGCCTGATGCTTCCCAGGCAGGTGCTATATCGCTGAACTACATCCCAGCCCTGCACTTTTCTTTTGAGAAGTGTCTATTTCAGTTATCCATTTGGGGGTCCTTTTACTGTTGGAAGCCTAATATTTTTGAGTTATATATGTATTCTACATGTAGTATTCTCTCCATGGGACAGTTGGCAAAACATTTTTCCCATTGTCTCTTCACTCTATTGGTAGTTTCCCTTCATGTACAAAAGCTTTTTGATTGGACATAATTCTATTTGTTGCTTCTTGATGTTATTTCTTGTATAATTGGGATTCTATTTAGAAAATCCTGGCCTCTGACTATGTCCTCAAGAATTCTACCTATTTTATCATCTATCTTATTCATGATGAGAAGTTCACACAAACAAAGGTCACCAGAGGGAATGGCAAGAATACAGTGATGCAGTCTTCATTCCCAGGTACACTGACATGGTGAGTCGTGCCCTGCTTTAGGGCTGTGGGGGGAGCTTGGCCTCTCTGTCCTGGGTCCTCGCTGGGGTCAGAAGTGAGGGAACACAACTCCTACCAGGCCTGCCTATCACATGCCCCTGGCCTTAGATCATCACTGTGGACTGGCAGGAATGCCCACCAAAGAGCTCTCGAGCAAGAATCCTCAATCGCTCAGCCCCCTGGCCAGCAATCCTCTAGCCCCAGTATCAGGGTTGTTTTCTTAGGTCAAAAGGGAAAGCATTGTTGCTGCCCGTGTGGCCAGGCAAACAAGCTGATGGTTTTGAAGTCACAGGAAAGATTTGCTCAAGCTGCTGTTGGGAGTTGGAGGGAAAGGCTTGCATACCTCCCCCAGCCTCCCTGTGTTTGTTAACTCCACCCACCTGTCCAGCCTGCCCAGGCCTGGTGCATTTGATGTCTCTGGAGAAGCAGGAGGAGGGAGGCACACCCTGGGGATCCTCTAAGGGACATCTTCCAACCCTGCTGAGCCTGCAGTCCTACCGAGGAGCAGGATGCAGATCTGATCGAGTCCAGAAGGACTGGTGACAACCTGCAGCGGGAGGAACACTGTCCCCTCCCTGGAGGAGGTACACACAGGTGTGGTCTATGGCAGATGGTGGGATATGCTGCTTCCCTTGGAAGATGCTTCTATTCAGGTCGCATCAGGTGAGAAGGAAAGTCCACGGAAGATCTGAAGGGAGAAAGAGGCATCCAGAGGCAGCCCTGGGGCCTTCAGGGGCTGCAGACAGGTAGCCTATTGCTTAGGCTCCTCATTCACAGTCTCTCTCCCCTTTCACCCACTACCAGCTACCCCTTGACTCTCACTCCACTGCACCCCTCTCTCCCACCTCCAAAGCAGCATCGCTGGGCAATTTCCCATTGCACAGGGATGGCTCTGCTGTATTCTCGTCTCTGGTAATGACTGGGGACACTACCACCTGCCTTCTAGCCCCAGGAGTCTGGGTAAGACAGTGTGCCCATGAAGCTGACTCCCTGGGCTTGTCCCAGGGTTTCTCCATGTCTCAAAGCATGTTGACTAATTCTTGGGCTGGGCCATGGGAATGGGGCAAGAAGTAAAGCATTGTTAACCAGTTCAATGTCCCATACAACATTTCGCCATGAACAGCTCTGTGGCCCTGCTCTGTCATCTGCTATACCCCACTGTCCTGGATTCCCACCCCTGCACGCCCCTCTCTGGGTTGTCCCCATGTGCCTAATCCCTTAACTTACAATTGAGAGAAAATTTGTTGACAACGAGGCCTTGAAATCTGGGGTTATAAATCCTCCCCAGGATGGCTGCCCTGTCTCCACACTCATGCTTGTGGTGCTGAGGGGAGGTTCACCCAGCTGTGACCCACCCTGTCTCAAGTGCCCCAGCTCCAAGCTCCTCTTCTGCAGATAGAGGACAATGAACAAATGAAAGTCACCTGTCTCAACAGGTGTTACTGGGCCTCACTTTCCTACAGGGTGATGGGGAGGTCACCCTGAGCACCCCCTGGCATTCCTGTGACAATGAAAATCCCTTTCCAGTGTGACCCTTCCTCTGCCTGCCCTATGACTTCAAAGTGAGCACACCCTCGAAGGGTTTAGGGGCATGTTCTGCCTTAGCCTTCCTACTAAGCTGGGAGCCCCTTGAGGACAAAGGCTGTCTCTCTTCTTCCCTCCCCCACTTGCCCAGGAATCAAATCCAGGGCCTCAAGCATGATGCTAGGCCAATTGCTCTACCAGCGAGTCACGTCCCCAGCCCAAGACTATTTCTTACTTGTCATTGAATCCTCATGACCAGATTGTACAGAACATAAATATTTGTATGACTACATGAATGCTGTTTTCTCCCTGCCAGCAAATATTTATTATAGTTTTTTTTTTTTATGTGCAGTGACTTTACTAAGCAGTCGAAGTACAAAGATTAACAAGATATCATCCCATCCTCAGGGGTTTGCACTGAAGTCCTGAAGATCCTGGGAAGCTTTACTTGCCCAGATGTCGGAAGAGGGAGCTGGTGCAGGGGCCCCAGGAAATCTGCCTTGACAACTGGGGCCTGGGGTCTTAAGAACATCTTCCCAGCATGAGTTTAGACATCAAGATGCTCAGACCCTAAAAAGACACCCATTCACCTTTGCTATCAGTATACTCCAGGGTGGGGCCGACAACTTGACATCACTGTACAGGTCTAGCTGTCCTCAGAGATGTCAACATCTTCCTCTCAAAATGGATACAAACAATTTCCAGTGTCTCTGCTTAGAAAACAATGCTCATCCCCAAATAGCCCTGGGATCAAAAGAAATGAAACTTGTTCCCGTAGGCCTTGTCTGGAGCTGAGCCCATGAGCTGTCTGTGGACTTGAGGCCACAGGAGGGAGGATGGAGGTGAAGGCAGGTGTCCAGGGCTCAGTTTGTCTTGACACAGGTCTGTGGAGTATGTCTTTTGTGTCAAGGGCTGCTGTGGCTCCTGTGGACAGAGTAATTAGTGATATAGGGGTATCCAGAAGGAGGACAAGTTATCACCCCGTTGATGGTTGCTATCCCAAGGCCACTGTGATGTTGAGGGGAACTTCATGGCACTGGGGGCCCTAGCAGTGCATGCAGACAGTGCTCTGCGTGCGTTTTCTGTGTGGCTCTTGTAAAGCAGTCCATTTGGGACTCCTTTACCATCAGTTGTGGAGAAGGAATGCGTGCTTCTCAAAGGCGTTGGGAGTTCAGAGCACTGCAAAGGGAAAATCACCCCACACCTCCACATTTTATCTGAAAATGTTTTTCAGTTTTGTGTTTTCTGCCATAACGGGTCAATAGTTGATCCATCATTGCTTTTATATAGTAAGACATTTTTATATAAACAGGAAATTACAATTGATAATTGATTATAATTTATCTATAATTGTTTTTATATAAAGACACTGTTAAAATGACTTAGCTCTGAATAAAATTGATGCTTCAAGAAAGTAGACTGTCTTCCCTGTAGCTTCTTGTACCTCCTGGCTCTTAACCCTATACTCCACCATGAGATGCTTGCTTTTAGGACACTGGGCCCAGACATGCAACCACCTTCAGGGGTGCCACCCCAGCTGGGCTTCTGACACACTTGTGTGTCCCACATCCTTGATTCCAAAACCCTCCTCTGAATTTGTCCTGTGCCACCCTGGCCACACTCCTCCAGTCTGATACAAGATTGTCCCTCCTCCTCTGACCTTATCCTGACCCTTCTAGAAGATTTTGGAGATCAAGTGGCCAGGAACCTTATTCCCCTAATATCTGGTCCAGGGGCTCTAAACTTTTTGTAAGCAAGGCCCAGTGGTGCGTATGTGTGATCCTAGGTACTTAGGAGGTAGAGGCAGGAGGATTGCTCATACCCAGGAGTTTGAGGTGAGCCTGGATAACCTAGTGAGAGCTCATCTGAAATGAAGAAGTGAATGACTGAATGGACAAATAAATAAAGAAGTCCTTGGGCCAGGGATTTAGCTCAGTGGTTCGGATGCCTGTCTTGTAATCCAGCGTCCCTAGTTCAGTCCTTGGTCACCACATACAACAACATCAGGTGTGGTGCCTCACGCCCACCAGCATTCAGAACCACATACCCCAGTGCCAGGCCTGGTGGCTTACGCCTGTAATCCCAGCAGTCAGGGGGCAGAAGCAGGAATCCTCCTGCTGTGAGTTCAAGGCCCGCCCAGGCTACAGAGTGAGCTCAGATCCAGCCTGAACTACAAAGTGAGACCCTGTCTCAAATAAAAAAGAAGCCCTTTTGAAGGGAGAGAATGAGTGAGAAAGAAGTAGCAGTGAATGTGGGATCTGAGGGGAGTTGAAAACACCCAACAGCTGAAGGGAATACTTAAAGAACAAATTATCTAGATGGTCTTGAACTGGCTATGGAACGTTCTTGTGGCTGCCTTGGTGTGCCTTAAGTAGAGGGTCCCATGTGCTTTTCCTCAGTGATTGGTTTATACGTACAGAGACTGTGAATCCATACCGCAAGTTAGTGGCCCAAAATCTACAGTATAATTTATTATGGATTCACTATATCAGCTTTTTTCAAATTTTAAAAGAAATGCAACTCATTCCTTCATGCATTAATGCATATTCTTATTCACTGAAGTCTTTATAGAGCCTCCTGTGCATCAGGGACTGCATGGGGTACTGGAGACGGAGCAGGGATCAAGAATGGCCTGTTCTGGGCTGGGGATTTAGCTCAGTGGTTCCAGTGTCTGCCTGGCAAATGCAAGATCCCGAGTTTGATCTCCAGTAATTACATATAACAATACCAGGCATGGTGACTCACATCTGTAAACCCAGCACTTGGGAGGCAAAGGCAGGGGGATTGCTGTGAGTTTGAGACTGTCCTGGGCTACATAGTGAGTTTGGGGCCAGCCTGAGCTACAAAGTGAGACCCTGTCTGCAAAACACACACACACACACACACACACACACACACACACACACACACACACACACAAACCTTGGAAGCAGGAGCCAGAGTTGAACCAAAGGTCTTCAGTGAAGTAAACCAAGATTAGACGGGGCCAGGCTAGAGCCTTCTGCTTTGCCCAGTATTCTAAGTACATATTGAGTGAGCCCCAGACAACATGAGGTAATGGTGAATTGTCCTTGATTTCTTCTATGAAGGCAAAGAAAGATAGAATGAAATTCCCCTCCAAGTCCTCCCACCTGCCATGTGTCTCAGATACTGTGCACCAAGCTTTAAGTGGACACATACACTTGAGAGCAAGGAAATCCATCTTTTCATTTTATCCCTCGTCCGTCACACTGAGGCTGCAATATTAAGTGCTATGCTGATCTCTGGGTCACAGGTAGAGGCAACCTGCAAAGACTAAACACGGGACAAAGCCAGGAAGGGACTGAGATGGGGCCTACAATGCGGTGGGAGAGGGGCAGTGCCCAGGGTGTGACTGGATTCCATTGAGCAGTGCTGAGCTGGAGGCTCCCAAGGACGTGCCAGACAGACCCCCGTGGTTCTGGAGACTCCAGGTGCTGCCCTTTATCTCCCTCCCCATGGTGTGTGCAGATTGGCTGGCGCTAGGTGGAGAAACCTCCGGATTTTAGGAATCAGCTAAGGTGATTGCAGAGATGGCGAGACAATGGAAATGTGGGCTTTGGAACATACCAAACTTATATCCCTGTCCACTCATCCTCCCAAACAGACTGATGACACCAAAACTAATGACTTGCTTTTCTTCAGAGAAACCTGGTATGGCCTTGGCAGTTGCCTGACAAAAGATTGCCATCCTGTGCCACCCTTTACCTTGGGAATATCTTCTTCCAAACCTTTACTGTCATAAGGGGAACTCCAGCTGAATCTTGAGTGAGTTAGGACAGCAATCATTTAGAGTCACGTTCCAAGGACAGTAAGGCCTCCGGGAGAGCCACTAAGAAGTCTGTGAGGTCTGCTATTTCCATTGTGCATGAGGAATGTGTTTATTCTCCCAAGGGGCAGAGATCCCCCACTCCAAGTGACGCTGCCACATTGTGTAACCAGGAACACGGGCTGTCACTGATGTAAACAAATGGCCAGGGCAGTCCTACCAGGAGGCCTGGGTCTCCTTTTCCCAGGGGTGTTTCTTATGAATGGCTGTGCCCAATGAAGCAATTTCCTGCCTTGTAAACTTTTGCCCACCAAACCACATCTCCTATCTATCACTGCCTGGCTTTGGGTCATAAAACAATTCCCCCAAAACCAATCAGGGCGTGATCAGGAGCCCTTGAGTAACGAGAAAATTACCCTCCACCTGCAGACGAAATGGCACTTAGCAAGCTGGTGGCTTGGCAGTTTCTGAACGTAAATATCAGGTGCCTTAGCCTACGCCCTACCTCTGTGCATCTGTGATGTGGGGCCCACAGATTTGATTCTCGGCCCCTGCTTCTCTCCACTGAGGCACTGGCTAGCTGGTGACCCGTTACCTTGACTTGAGCACCTTAGAGCCCAGAGGACACATTTCACTGTGTCGGACCATAATTTATAGAGTCAGGGCAGGGAAGTCCAGGCCGGGGTCCCAGGCAGGCAGAGCCTGGGGGAGGGATGTCCAGAGAGGACAGGAGGAGGTTGGAACCACCCAGGAACTCCGAGACATTCCCTTTGAATGTTTGTGGCCCTTCAGCCTGGACTGTCATTTCCACCCCGCATCTACCTAGTAGAGTCACCCACTCTCTACAACACACCATTGTGCTTTCTCTGACTTCTACACCAGGCTTTCCTGCTGCTACACTTCCTACCACCTACACACTATTCTGAAATCGCTTGCTAGCTTTCCCTGGCCAGGCTGGGGTCTCTTTCAGGATCTCTGGGAATCTTCAGCTTTCCTTACCGTATCTAGTTCAAATTCAGGCTGCAGAAGAGTGAATGAGCTCTTAGTATGTATTTCTTCACCAACACCTAGGTGCTCCACATATTGAAAATGTGTGGCGAATAGCATTGGGTGGCAAGGCTCACCCGTAATCCTGGCTACACAGGAAGCCGAGGCAGGAAAATCACCAGCTGAAAAGTCAGCTGGGCAACTTAGTTAGGTCATGTCTCTAAGTACTAAATAAATCAGGGGTGTGGATGTATCTCAGTGATAGAGTACTCGCTTAGTGTGTACAAGGCTCTGGGATTAATCCATAGTGAGCGCGCATGCACACACACACACACACACACACACACACACACACACACACACACTCCAGAGAAGCTAGATGTGGCAGTGCACACCTGGAATCCCAGCATGAAGGAAGCTGAAGCACATCTGAGGCCAGGCTGGGCTACAGAATGAGTTCAAATTCAGCCTGGACCGTATAGTAAGACCCTGCCTCAAATGCCTGCAGGAAGAGGGAGATTTACGGGATAAAGACCTGGGTGACACTGAGAGAGCAAGGCACAACATAGAACTCTGTATCCGAAAGTTGCCATCCAGTTATCCTTTTGTGAATGGTAGGAATATGTGCAGGTGGGGTGGACCAGATGAATCATGGGCCAGTGCAAGTTTTCCTTTTTCCCTCTTTGAGTGCCGGCTCAGAAGCTGAAACGCATTAGAAAAGAGGCCTATTTTTTCCCCTTTCATTCTCTCAATTCTTTTAATTTTCATTTCTAGGAAAGCACTAAACATGCCACAGTTCTAGTTAGCCATAGTCTGTACTACACTAGCCATAAGCCACTAGCCAGAAAAGCCATTTTTCTCTTCTCTTTCCCCTCCCCATCCATAAAAATTAATGCCAATGACTTGCTATGTTGTTGAAATTTGGGGAGGGCCCAGAAAATGGTGGTGGCAGGACCACCATTTTTGGCTCATATATATTTCAAACATAAACTAATCAACTCCAAACCTCCATTCATTCCTTCAAAGAGTACCGAGTGCCAGGTAGCTGGGAGAAAAAATCAGTGGGCAAAGCACCGCATCCTTGCTTTTACAGAACTTACGTTCTTGTGTGTGTGTGTATGTGTGTGTGTGTGTGTGTGTGTGTGTGTGTGTGATATCGCATGATGTGTGTGATCGCATGATGTGTGTGATCACATGATGTGTGTGTGATCACATGATGTGTGTGTGTGTTTGTGATAGCATGATGTCCTCCTAGTGGCACTGGATGCAAACAACTCACATTTATCCAGCATTTTCTTGTTGACCAAGCCAAAAGCTTTATGAACATTGCATCTCATTGAATCTGAGGCCAACTCTGTTTTCAGAGGTTAAATAGCTTTCCGTATATACAGATAAGTAAGTGGTAGAGCCAGGCTTTGAACCCAGGTCGGAATGACTCCCTAGCCTGAGCATTGAACCACAACTCCATATAACAGCAGTAAATATTTACTACACGAACAAATGAGTAGATGAATGGTTAACTCTAACTGCAGTGGAAGCCTGTTGTTTTGTCCCCATGATATAAGCATGAGTAATGCTTGAGTTTTTCATTTACTTATTAATTCAAGGCTCCTCAAAGTGTGGCTCCTGAAAGATTTTTATTAGCATCAAGAAGCAAGCATCTGTCTTATTTCCATCCAGGTTTTCTTGGCAAGATAACTTATTTTATAAAAATAATGATGCAACGTTGTGGGAAAAACTGTACCAAGAAATACTCACCTTAGATTGTCTCTCTGGTTTTGAACTTCTGTGTTTGCAGTAAAATCTCTGTTGGGCTCAATAATGATCCCCAAAGTTTTCCAGGCCTAATCTCTGGAATCTGTATGTGTTACCTTAAAAGGAGAAAGGATCTTTGTAGATATCATTAAGGAAGCTTATTCTAGGTAATAGAGGCTCTCAGTATGATTGTGTATGTCCTCATGATAGAGAGGAAGGGAGAGATTTGACACAGCAGAAGAGGCAGAGGCTGGAATGATGATGGGCCAGTGATTCTGGGAGCTGGAACACGCTGGAAGAGGCAAGAAAGACTGCTTTGGAGCCTCCAGAGATAGTACCCCTGGCTGACCCCCCGGCTTTGCCCAGCGATACTGATTTTCAGCTTCTGGTCTCCAAAGCTTTGAGAGAATACATTGCTGTGGTTTTAAGCCATGAAGGTTTTGGTCATCTGTCACAACAACAGCTGAAATCAATGGAGACTGTAGCACAAAGGAAGCTTCAGTGGATGTTTGCTGAATGAGTGAATGTCATCCTGCTGGGCAACTTGACCTCACATTGTAGACATCATAATATCAGACATCATGTCATGCTATACTAGCAAGATGCTTCCTAAGGTACCGCCATAAAGAATAACCAATGTATAGAGTCTGTAATGCTGTGCTTCGTTTCCTCCAACACAAATTTCTATTCCTTCTTTGTTTAGAGCCCAAACCTTGGAATTAGGTCTCTATTTCTCATACCACACATCTAAACCACCAGGAAATCCTGGCAACTACAAATGCCCTCTCCCTTGAAGCACATCCCCAGTTGCATGAACCAAGCATATACAGTCCCATGCTTGGATGATGGCCGTGACTTCCTCAAGGGCGCTTTGTGCATATTCCCAGCAAGTCTTTTACTTCATTCCAGCTCAGCAATCAGAGGAACCCCTTAAAAACATCAGATCTGACTCTGGCTTTGCTCAAAATTTTCTGATGGTTCCCAGCTCATGTGAAATAGAAGCCACAGTCCATATTGCATCTCTCCGAATGACCAGATGTCTCAGTCCCCTGAACTCTCCTGCGATGCTCCACTTTCCCCTTCATTCAGCTTGAACTGCTCTGCCTTTCTGTCCCTGTTTCAGGATCTTGGAACCTACTGTTCCCTCTGTCTGGAACGGTGTGGTCTTTTCCTCAGCCTCACGGCTGTTCTCAGTGACCATGCTCTTCCTCCTTGGGTGTCCTGTTTAAGATGGCTACCCCACTCCAGTTACCTTGGCCTGCTAGTTTTCACAGGGTGTCTTTTCATTATCTGACCTGCACATGCTCACACATGCACGTATTTTTACTGTCTATTTTCCTGCCTAGAGTGCAAGCTTCGGGAAAGCCAGGTTCTCAACCTGCTTTGGTTCACTGTTGTGTCTTCTATCTCTAGAATGATGGTGCTTATTGCAGAGCAGGATCAGCAAATATTTCTCCAATAAATGAAAGATAATTTTAGACTAGATATTTCCAAGAGGAAAAGTATACACAAACTATCTTGTAATGGCTCTGGGATCAGACATGTTTTCCTTCTACTGGGTTATTTTTGGTCTTTTTAAAAAAATCAGCTTTAAAAAATTTAAAAAATCAGCTTTATCTCTTTATCCCTTTCATAATTAACTCAGAATAATTTAATATATTGCTTTGTTAAAGATGCCAAGACAATAGTGGACAGGAAAGAAATCTTCCTTTTGGGACTATGGCAACGTATATCTTGGGAGAAAATAAAACATGGGCAAAAGAAACATCTTCTTGGTGTGGTGTGGGCTCTGTTGGCGCAAATATAAACACACAGCGTCCCAGGAAAGCACGATCCCTGCTTTTGATGGAGCCCCTTCCATATTTGCTTTGTTTGCATGCCTTTAGGAAGTGTGTTATTATATCTATGTGTCTATCCTCTATCTCCAGGGAGAAGTTCACCCAGGTGTGTGCAAAGTCCTGCACACATGAAAGACTCATTTACACAATAGTCCTGTTATAAATCTCAGCAGACAATTCAGTATTTGCTTAGCTGGAATGACCTCTGCACCCACAGAAGGAGAGCGGGAGAGGAAAGGAGGTAACTTATGGTCATTTGGTTCCTCTGACTGCAGTTTTTCACATATCTGGCCTATGTGATGCATCTGAGATGTATTTAAAGCATCAAAGCAGACATGTTTTACTCCAGGCCAGCACAGTCCACTACTGATAATTGCCTTTTCTCCCCAAAACAGCTTTAGTTTTTCTTTCAGGGAGTAAATCCAGGATTTACAAGAATTCCAGGCAAATGCTCGACGACTGAACTCCTTTCCCCAGCCCCAGTGCTTTTGGGTGGCATTTGTTCGAATTAAATTTTTTTTTTTATTTTTTAGACAGGGTCTCGCATGTAATTCAGACTGGCCCTGAGCTCAGCCTCCAACTCACATCACAGCAATCCTCCTGCCTTTGCCTCCTGAGTGCTGGGACTACAGGCATGAGTCTCCACACCGGGCACTGTGGTATGTGGTACTGGTTGCTGCTGGGCGTGAGTCTCCACGCCCAGTATTGTATGTGGTTACCGGGGATCGAAACTGGGTCCTTGTGCTTGCAAGACACCCGCTGGAACCACTGAGATAAATCCCCGGCCCCAAGTTCGAATTAATTCTTAACTCAAAAGGGACCCATCAGCTTTGCTTTTCCTTGGACAGTAGTTAGCTCCTGCCTCTTCCTCATCTTCACCTTTTCAGGCTCCCCGATTCCTCCGCTTGACCCCCATTTCCCTTTCAGGACTAGGAAGCCAGTTTTAGTCCCAGCTTCCCAGGGCTCTCTTTGATCTCCCTCTGCTCACATTTTATCTTCTTTCCCCAAACTAGACAAGGCTTTCTTGAACCGGTCAAGCCCTTCCTCTCTCCTTGGCCCACCTTTTTGATAGCCTCGGCTAACCACTGGTTTTCTGTCTACTGTAGAAATGAACAAAAGGCATTTGACAATGTAGTGGCCATTTCCTTTACCAAGAATCAAATTGTTAAATGATAAGGTTATCTAGTGATATCAGCCAAACCCAGGAGACTCTAAAACAGTCTAGAATGGGAGAATATTCACTGCTACTCAGCTCTAAGCTCTCAAGGTGTTCATTTATTCTTCCTCTTGAAACAACTGGACAGAGCAGCTATGATTATCACCATTCAAATTTTACATGAGAGGGAGGACGGGATAGGCTAAGTGGTGGGATTGTTGATCCTAATCAGGGCATTCTGGCTCTTAATAAAACTATCAGAGATCTCTCCTTAGAGCTCAGATTCTTCCAACCCTCTGCATTGTATTCTTATCCATTGAATTCAGTGGCACATAAGGCACGTTATCTGTGACTTCAGAGAGAATCCCCCAGAACCCTTTGTCTTGGAACCAGCTAACACAATTTAAGGCAAACTTTCATTACTGAGTTCATTTCCTATCCACAAATGTTAAAATATAGTCTTCTTTCCCCCTAAAGCAGTGGGTCCTGATGAAAACAAGTCTATGTGGGCTCAGTGCACAAAGACAGACCTAAAAAGAAATTGGTCCATAGAATTGGAGAGGAAGGCCCAAAGATTTTTAGTGGCAAAAGAATCTTAAGAGTGTTTAATTCCCATCTGGACTCCCATACACTGGGGATCCACCTCCCTCTTCGAGTCATGGGGGAAGGGTCCCTGATTTTTGCTGTAGGGTTTGCGGTGTAGTTCAGTAAGGGAATGCTTACCTAGTGTTCTCAACACCCTGAGTTTAAGCCCCAGCACCCCTAGATGAAAGAAAAAAAAAAAGAAACTGTTGGCTTTCTTATAGACTCAGTTGTGAGCATCACTTTTCTACATATTTTGACCTAAATAGGATTTGGTTAGAAGTTCCCAGACGGTCCCTCCTCACCGTCTCCTCCCTTTCCACCTCTGTTCCAATGACCTCTTAAATCAATGTGACCTAGGCTCTCTGGTTTAGGGCATTGATGAAGGTGATTGCTGTGGCAAAGCCAGTAAGATCCAGAGACAGGGCTCCACTGAGGCCGGGGCCAGATGTCCTTATTTCCCTCCTCCTCTTGGAATTTGAGATGCTCTTTCTTAACTGGTGATCACCTCACGTGGTGAAAAAAGACCTTGTCTTCTCTCTACAGGTAATGCTTGGCCTTGCCCTAGGCCCTTTTCAATCTCGTGTTTCCTCTTGATCATCTCGGCCCAAATTAAACTGTTGAGAGAGTAACGAATCAGTGGAGGACAGTAGCCCATATCTATCCCTCCTTGTTCAGGGGACACTCAGCACAATTTCCTGGCCCACTGAGGGTTACATTTGCAGAACGCTGATATTTTTGAAAAAATCTATTAGAGCCTATCAGCCTAGTTTGCTTGCCTACGTTTTCCCTAGGAAGTATTTCATCTAGAAGTAAAAAAAGCATTGGCCAGGAACCCTAGCAATGTCAAAAAGAAGACCAGCAAAGAAAATAAGGGCCTTTTCCTTCCTCCTGGAACTGGCTTTAGCTTGTTTGTAGCAAAGTCTGTGCTAGTCGAGTCTCCAGGTATTTGGCTTTTCACCTTTTGGATTATACTGTACTCATTAGCATCCCTACCAGGGACAGAATCTGATACAAGTCCATCCACAAGAATCCATTCTCGGGCCAGGGAGTTAGCTCAGTGGTTCCGGCGCCTGTCTGGCAAGTGCAAGGACCCAGGTTCGATCCCCAGTAACCACATACCATACTGGGCATGGAGACTCATGCCCAGCAGCAACCAGTACCACATACTATAGCTCTGGGTGTGGTGGCTCACACCTGTAATTCCAGCACTTGGGAGGCAGAGGCAGGAGGATTGCTGTGATGTGAGTTGGAGGCTGAGTTCAGGGCCAGCCTGAACTACAAAGCAAGACCTTGTCTCAAAAAAAAAAAAAAAAGAGTCCATTCTCCTAGTGCCTGGCCCTTTAGATGGAAGACAGGATGGAAAGAAAGGCTAAAATTAATGCTTAAAATGAGCTTTAAAAAGTTACCCACCATCGTTTCATTCTTTCTGCTCTTTTTCAGTTTCTGTGAGCACAAGTCACGCAGAATTGACTCTGCGACTGTCCCTGTGAGAAGAGCTGGTGGAACCTGCCTGAAAGAAATCTCCTCTTCCTTACCTCACATGGCACAAAGGCCATCCAGAAGACGGAGGTTGTGACAGCATGCGGAGGCCATCCACCCTTTCACCCCAGAGGCCACCAGGTATTCCTGGTAGAATCCTGGGAGGGAGCATGTCACAAACAAATATGAAACTTTTGGCAGTGATAAAATAAACAATTTTAATGGGAAACTTCCTGAGATGGCCACTATGTCTTTGAATGTCAGCCAGTGTCCCTGCCCCAGGGTTTCTCGGGGTGCACTGGCCGACCTGCTATTCCCACAGGAAACCAGGGTGTCACTCTGAGCTCTGTTCTGCCCCTCTAGGCACCCAGAGGTGTGTCTCAACATCAGGAGGTTGGGGCCAGCTGGCAGTCAGTCCAGAGTCTGCGGTTCTTATGTGTGTCCAGGCCCGAGGGAGGAGTGAGGGGCTTCATTTCCCATTTGGTGTGTTTTACCTTGGTAGGCGGGAAGAAGGGGCTGATCATTTTTGAAATTTCAACTTTGACCTTTACAAAGAAATCTAATAGACACTTTAGTTTTATATACAGGGCAAGGGGAGAGGATGTGGAGGGGAAATTGCACTTAATTACAGCAGTTTATAGTTTATACCCATTGGACAAATTTACTTCTTTAAAAGAAATCTCGAAATCATTTGGGACGGGGTTGGGGAGAGGGAGTCCTTTGATATTTACAGTGTGTTTGGCTCAGTTCAGTAGCACATGTCCCCCTGTCTTCGTTTCAGTAACAGATTCAAGTTTTTGTGACAGTTTGTTCGATGAAAGATCACAATGTGGACTCTACCGCGCGGTGTCTTCCTCGTGTGCAGGTTCACGTCGTCCTCCTCCAGGACCAACAGGAGCGCCTGACATCTCAGGAGAGGCATTGTGACAATACTGTGTAGAAAGGAAGCTGGGCTTCAGGGCTGCATCTCCCAAGAGTGGATTATCTGAGGTGCCACCGGGACGTCAGGTAAGTGGGAACCTCTCGCAGGTGCTTTGTCAGGTCACTGGGCTTTTCCGTGACAGCTGCCTGGAGGGTGATGATGTGGAAGAGTCCTTGTTGCTGTGCACACAGTAAGTGAAATGTGGGCATCACCAGGCTTGCAATGGACACTGCAGAGAAAGAGAGGGAGAAAGCTCAGCTGTGTGCACTGGGCAGGGCCTCTGGCTGTTAGTTCCGCTTCTGTAAGGCAGCTGATGCTGCCCAAGTCAGCCAACAAATGGGGTGGGAGGTGTGGGGGTCCAGTGCTTGCTCAGCTTTGCATGTTGGCCCAGAAACACATATCCCTTGTGATATCCCTGGGAGCTGGCTCTTCTGGCCACTTTAATAAAGTGGAATGAGTTGCTGCAGCCCTGAAAATAGTTCTAACTTGCTGATCTTCACCACCTTGGACTCCTCTTCCTGCAATTATGGTTATTTGTACACCTATTGTGGTTGCGAACTTAGCAGGGTGGGCGGGGCTCTTGTCTTTTGTGGAAATAAGGGCCTTTTCCTAAACTTCTAAAAGCAAAGGTGCCCTAGACCATTGCTTTCCGAACTTGAATGGACTACCAATTACAATGACCCTGAGAAGATAGTTCAGTTCTGATTCTTACGCTTAGGCTGGACCTAGGAATCTGCATTTCTCAGCATTTCCCAGGCAGTGCCATGCTGCTCATCTGTTCAGAGTAACAGGGACATAAAGCATATGAGAAAACTTTCCTCCTCTCAAACTCTTCCAACTGGGAGGGAACTTGGCCAACTAACTACAAAATGCTTTCTTAACGTTTGTTACCATTACAAGAAACTCAGAGAACCAGGAAAGGTTTCCAGGGACTGAAGACCTTTGATGCCACATTTTGGAGCCTGAGGAAGAGCCCAGAATGGCTGGAACAACCCGAGGAGAGAAGTCACTCGATCTATGTGGGGTAACCTGACCTTCCAGACCCCTGGGCCTTGCTCATCTCATCTGCCCTGAAACATCATTACTTTTACTTCCAGGAAGTCCCTTATTGTTTGCCTTTGTTTTTTTTCTTTCCTTTTCCCTTTCACTGACATCTCAGGTGCTATCTTTTGGCCTAGTCCTTGGTTTTCTCAAGATTCTCCTGAAAACACACATACACACACAAACATACACATCCCCACTGCTGCTACTGGAGGCCTATGGTTCCATTAGTATCTCATTAATCAGTGCTTCCAACCATAACCCCAGATGAGGTTACTATGATGTCCATTTTACAGATTAGTACAACAAGGTTTAAAGTGAGCTGCTTTCAAAATTGGGAGAGTGTGGGGCCAGAGATCCAGACCCTTCCTGTGTAATTTCTTTCTTTCTATTAAGCTGTGAGCCTAAGAACCTTTTACTTAGCCTTGTGCTCTTGGTTGAGTTGCTTGCTCTCTGTGTGCCTTGGTTATTTCTCCTACAAAGCAGTGGTTGGACTGGATGGGGCAGTATGTGTGGCGTCCTCTGATTATAACACTATCTCACAAAAGGTTCCTCTGTCCACGTTGCTCTTGAGGGCTTCTAAGAGTGGACCCGAGCACACATTCATGTGAGGAGACAGGTTTCTGACCCTTGGACACTCTTGAGGGCTTGGTCAGGATCTTCTGATACCCTTTGCCTCTTCTTCTTCTCTCCACCTACTCCCACTCTCAGTCTCTTGATTTCTCACTATCAGCCTTTCTCCAAATTTCAGATTTCAGGCTGAGGAGAGAGAAAACGGCTTCTGACCTCGAAGGTTTCAATAGAAGAGCAAACAAGAAGGGAAGATAAGCAGACGCCAGTGAGATTCTATGACCTGTCATTAGGGATGGGCTTCCCAGCTATCAAATGTTTGCTCAAATAATAAAATGGTGACAGGGCCTTAAATGTTGTCAAAAGAACTAGAGTTATTTGTCCCCTTCAGAGCCTAAACACAAACATCTGATAAGGGGTCTACTGTGGCCCCTTAGCACTGGAGGCCCAGCACTCTTAGCCCATGAGGGCCTGGCCCAGAGGACCTCTGGGTGACTCGCCATATGAGAGGTATTGTGGCAACACCCTCATCCTGAGAGGATTTGTTGCATAATAGTAATAGCTAACACGCCTCGAGATCCCACTGTGTGCCAGGCACAGGGACCAGGGCTTTCCACACATTATTTCACTTAATTCACCTCTCATCCCTTTGAGGTCGGGCGATGTCATTCGCGTGTGTTTGTACTTTCTAGGCTCAGACGATGCAGCTGTAAGACCTGCTCATGACCTCAGAGTTTACATTCTGATGAGAGTTTTGAAGAGCAAACTGGGAAACAAATATGCATGAATACCTCTATAATCAACTTTCAGGTGGAGACGACTACTCTGTAGAAAAATGAAGAAAGGTAGGAGATTAGGGTGACTTGAGGGAAAAGGGAATCATTTCAGAGGCCGGATTGGGAGAGGCCTCTGTGAGGCGGTGACATTTGAGCTGAATGAAGCGAAGGAGCAAGGCAGTGAAGAAGGGCACACAAAACAGTGTTCCAGGGTAGAAGACAAATGCAAGGACTGGAGTGGGACTGTCAGCGTGGTGCAGCTGAGCCAAGGGAGTAATGGAAGAGCTGAGGGACGGGAGTACAGGGACGCCCGCAGTGCCCGGATCACACAAGGCCTTAGAAGTCTCCCAGTCTGACTGCAAATGGAATTTTGACAGGCGAGGAGCATGTCTGATTTCTCTTGAGGAGGTCCATCTGGCTGCTGAGTGGTGAACAGATCACAGACACTCAAGGACGAAGTGAGAAGAGGGACTTCCAATTAAAATAGGAAAGATTGGGGCCGGGGAGTTAGCTCAGTGGTTCCGGCACCTGTCTTGCAAGCGCAAGGACCCGGGTTCAATTCCCCGGTAACCACATAACAATACTGGTTGTGGAGACCCACACCCAGCAGCAACCAGTACCACATACCACAGTGCCGGGCGTGGTGGCTCACACCTGTAATCCCAGCACTCAGGAGGCAGAGGCAGGAGGATTGTGATGTGAGTTTGAGGCTGAGCTGAGGGCTAGCCTGAACCACAAGGCAAGACCCTGTCTCAAAAAACCTAAAAAAAAATAGGAAAGATCGATTGTGCTGCAGAAGAAACAGAATAGTGCTTTCCCAAAACCCAAGAGGAAAGGAAGGAGTGATCGGCTGTGTCCAAGAAAAGTAACCGTGGAGTAAGCAGCGTGGAAGTTCATGAGCTGGCTACAAGGATTGGGAGGAAAAAGCCAGTGTGCAGTGGTCTCCAGAGAACTGAGGGTGAGGAAGGGGGGAGGCTAGGTACAGACAAGTCATTTCAATCATTATTAACTTATGTGAAGTTAATTGTAGCTCTGCTAATTGAAAGTAATAATTAGAATTCCAAACCGGCCTGGTGATAGATACCTATACTAGATGCTACTCCGGAGGCTGAGGCAGGAGGATTCCAAGTTCAAGGGCAACTTAGCAAAACCTTATCTCAAAATAAAATTTTAAAAAGGGATATGGGATATAATTTAGCTCAGTACCTCAAACATTCATCATCATCATCATCTAACTCCAATTTTGCAGATCAGGGAAATACAATTTAAGGGAGAGAAGCAATTTGCCCAGGATTTCATAATAGCAGTGCTGTGCTCTTAAATCCTACAGAGGGGAATTTCTTCCCTTCTAAATAGGAAATGGGGAAACAAATGCCCTCTGCCGATTAAAAAACCTACTTCCCAAGTTCTGGAGACACTTGTTGACGGCAAGGGAAGCCAAGTGTGACAGAGCTCCCACGCCCTGGGCGTCTCTTTTGGGCTCAGCACTGAGTGACCTAAGTCTTTCTGCAATTAGTTCTCTCAGTGAACTTAGAAAACAGGTGTCATTATCCTCATTTTACAGATGAAGAAACTGAGGCAGACACATTTCCCTGAGGTCACACAGGTAGAAAGCAGCAGAATGATGAGTATGGGTCAGCCTAACACCCGCGTGAGAGCTCCCGATTATCAAACACTCTGCCTCATTGCCAATGAGGAAGACAGGGAGGGGGAGGCGGCAGGGGATTTATGACGTGGCTGCCAGCCTCCTGATCAGCACTTCTGATTAGGGATCCCTGGGGCCCTCTTTTGACCCCCCTCTAAACTGGGAGGTGAAGCAGTGGGTAGAGAAAATGGTGGGCACAGGAGATGGTTTACAACCTGCCCATTCTTGATCTAACCAGGGTCAGGGCTTCTTCAGTCTTAGTTTTAGACTAGCAGAGCATTGCTCTATGGGAGCCTGGTCACAACCCCCCGGCCCCTGAAAGTAACCCACCAGCACCCAGGGGGTAAGGAGGAAGAAGAGGCATATGCTGTGGAAAGAACTGATTGCAATAGCTGCAGAAGGATTCAGGCCAACCTAGGGTTCCTGAAATAAGATTCCCAGAGTCCTTCGGGGTGTATCTGTCTTAACAACAGGAAGTACTGTAATCAAGTAGATCCAAGTTCATATCCTGGCTTATTGCTGCACAACCTTGAGTTATTACTATGAGTACTGAAAAATGGATACTGCAAGGTGAATGTTATTTAATGGATTTGAAGTGAGAAGAATAAAGTATGGAAATCCAGCCCTAGAATGTATCACCCATGTAAACTTGTCCATATCCCTTTCTATCTTGAAACCTTAGGTTTCCACTCTGTAAATCAGGCACAAAAATATCCACCCTGCAGAATGAGTGGGAGGGTTAACCACACAAGTAAAAATATAAAAACTCATGGAGTACTGCTTAGAAAATGGGAGATCCTAAAAAATATGAATCCATCCATCCATCCCTCTGTCCGTCCGTCCGTCCATCCATCGACCCTAACTGAATATCTACCAGAACTGAGAGCACAGTGCCTGAAGTACTTGCTGATTTCCTGCAAGCTGGGTGAGAGGGTACCTTACACCAGCAGAATGGAAAATGGGGATCTGAGGCCCAGACCCAAGAGGTAGGATGTGTTTCAGAGATGGTCCTAATCTTGAGAGGTGTTACCCTCAGGTCAATGAAAGGGAGGAGGAAGAGGGCTAGAGCGCCCATTCTGAGTCCTTACTGTGTCCAGGCACTTTGGGTGTCCACAATCCAACAAGTCTCTGGGAACTCACTTGTGGCTCTTTGTCTTAGGAGTACAGTTGTATAAACTGTCTTCTCTTGGGTGCCATCCACGGGGGTGTCTTTACCCACATTTTATTTCATTCTGCCTTTTCCATTCCTCTTTCTCCTTTGGTTCACAGGAAGAAAATTTTCTGATTGTAAGTTAACATGTTGGCTTAGTTTTTTGTCTGGCTCCTGGGCACTAAATGTGACAAGAACAACAGTGATTTCCACGGGAATTCAGCATAGATGTTGGAAGGCGAGTGCTGTTTATGAGGGAAGAAACTATGATATGGAACCAAAGATAAAAGTCTGGAAGTCAAGCTCTAGAATTTATCATTTGTGTGACCTTGGGCAGGTCACTATCTTGAGCTTCCATTTATTTCTTAAAAGATCACAGTGAAAAGAAAATGATGAAGTAACACTCACGAGAAGTATCAACTACAAAGCGCTATGTATTTCTTATCCTTCCTAAGTGTAATAGTCATCTCCATCACTGCAGAAGTGGGACTCTTGTGAGAGTCCTTCAAAATGTCCAGGGACACAGAGATGACTTTGCAGCAGATGGAGAAGGCGGCTCATGCAGCTTCAAAGCCGGCTGACCGCTCTGGCCATTGGAGGGAGAAGCCACTCAGGGGCTGGGGGCAGAGTCTCAGGGGGCATCTTGAAGTATTTTGATTAAGAGACCATTTCCTGCATCCAGAGGACTCATTTCAACAAGCAAGCATCAAAGTCAATTTGGGAAAGACAGGAATAATTAATCTCGGCCCTGTCTAGGACCGACCAAGCGGCAGATGGATTGATAAAGCTTTCAAAGGGGAAGGTATTCCCAAGGAGGCTGCTGCGCCTGGCTGCCCCCTGATTGAGATTTGTGAGCACAGAGAAATGTTTTCCCTGCTCACTACAAAGAGTGGGAAAGCGCATGGGAGTTGAAGGGCAGGGCAACTGGGGGTTGTCCTTTAATCTTCAATTGGGTGAGAGAAGTGTGGCCAAGCAGGTCCCACACACCTCTCCTTCCACCCCCTACACCAGAGGCCAATTGCCTGGGCTGTGTGTGTTTTGGCACCCGTGATGGGCCAAGCGCTTAATCTACGTCACTTTGCCGAATCCTCAGAACAAGGTGACCCTACAAGTATTATTATAAAGAAGAATAAATGAAGACTCTGGGGGGTCAAGGTCACGTGCAAAAGTGCAGGAATAGAACTCATCTACCTCACTCCACTCCTAGATTGGAAGTAGAAGAAGACGAGGCTGAGAGAAGAACCGAGACTGTGGAACCCAGGAATAAACCTGCTCAGAAGGACATGCCCACGGCCAAAGTAGGATTTGCTGTGCTCAAGTGGAAAAAAAAAAAAGACAATTAACAAGATCAAATTCCTCAGAGCACCTCTGACATGAAGTTCAAGGTTGTCTCCTCCTTATCTAGTAATCAATAGAGGCCAAACAGTTCTCACACTGCACAGACCCCAGCTACTAAACGATCTGATTGTGTTAACAGGAGCTCTCACCTACGTTCAAAAATCTCGTCCTGTTTCGAACTCCCAGTGTCCCCACTGCAGTGCAGCTGTGCGGCTGCAGCACTGAGCTTTGCTGTTGGCTGCTTGTCTTCACTAGTCCACTGTCCCTATGAGGAGGTGGGAATTACTCACCAAGGGACACAGACTAACCTTCTGGATTCCCCACTTTGAGAGCATCAGGAAGTTAATTCTACATTGCTTGATAAAATGCCAAGGGAATGCAGTCCCTTGCAAAAGCCATGCTGTCTGCTGAGGCATCTCCATGGACTGGCATAACTGGGTTAATCCCTGGAGGGGATGTGCAGCAGCTGGGCCTGGTAGGAGTCCTGGACTGAGAAATCAGCCTCAGGACCCCTGACGCACCACTCGCTTTCTCCATTGAGCACCTTTGAAAAGCATGAAACTCAACAGATGGCCTGACCTCCTGAGCGCTTGCTGGAAATATCTTCTCTGTGGATTGTCAGTCATCCCACAGCGGGAATACTCAATCTTGTGGCCTAACGGTCCTGTGTCATCCATCCTATCGAACTTCAGTGTGTGATGGTTAGAAAAACTGGGAGTGTGAAGCCCTTTTGGCCTGTGGCCCATTTTCTTTGCCCTGTGACCTCTGAGATTCTTTTAGCAAGAAACTAAGGGAGCCTCAGAAGGAAGCTTCAAAAGGGCCGAAGAATGGCCAAGTCCACACGTGCCACCTCTTAGGCACATCAATGGTCTTAATCATGCCACCCCCCCAGCCCTGCTGCCCGGTCCTGCCAGCATTACCTGCTTACTGGAAGACATGTTGGTGAGCGTACTGATGCTGCTGGTATCTGTGACCACCATTGCAGATGGAAACCGGGAGGTGTGGGAATACTGTGGGGGCTCCTGCTTGTGTGTGTACACTAGAGAGGAAACAGGAAGTCAAAATCAAAGTGCATGTACAGCTCCGGCTCTCCCATCCCACACCCCAGCCCCACTTTCCCTGCGTAGATAAAAGAGGAGGCAGTTATGTTTGGGAAGGCAGTGCAGTGCAATAACATCCCAGCTCCTCATGCAAGTTACTTAACCTCAGTTTGCCTGAAAAATGGAGATGATTTCTACTGTGGGATTAAGAAATAGCCTGTTTAAACCATCTTGCACCAAGTGTATATATAGCTTTGCACAATACCCAGTATATAGAGTGGTATTTGGGAACGCTTCCATTCCTCTGATTGTCAATAAAATACTGACCCTTAGGCAGAGGTGGTGAATCGGAGGTTTAAGTGTAAGATTATTGTAACAAGTTGGCCAGCATGGAGTACCTGGCCAAACTCAGGCTTCCAGCTTCTGCCATGGTTCCAACACTAGAACTCCTGCCAGAGTTGTAGACTGATTAACAGCTACAATTAGACACATGTGCAATTGATTGTTTATTTCTGGGCTATTCCCCACATAGTTAGTTTTAGTTTGCACTAAAATGATGTCATAGCCTTATAACTTGGACATATAAAAGATAAACAAAAGGAAACTAGATATGTGACTCCCATTTCAGTTTTCTTTAGTATTTGTTCAAGACATCTACGACTTTTGACTCTTAATAGTTATCCATAAAAGTCATGCAAATTCTAAGTCATGTGACTGACTAATGACAGCATATGGATACTTGGCTGTGAGGGAGGAACCATTGTACTCTCAGGATAGAGTCTACTAAGGAGTTGGCCAGTGGGGCATGGGGCTGAAGGTCACTGGCTGGTGCCCCAGCGTCTCCTTCTTGTGTAGAAATACTACTTGTTTCCAAATCCCAGGAATCATAGGCTCCCTGTGGCTGGCCCACTGGCTTCTGGCAACTCCTGTCTTGACTGTCCACCCAGGACTGGCCACCAAGGGACCTGACCAGGTGAGGAGTACATTGCCAAGCTCTGGGGGGAAGGGAAGCAAGAGACCTGTGAGCTCAGACTCTGCTACAGGCTGTGACAGATTTTTAGAAGTCACGAATGCGTGATTGGAATGTGAGATGTTGCTCAGGAACCAGCTCAGCGGGGCCGAGTCAGGGCTGAGCCCGAAGGACAGAGGGCTGAACTTGGCCGTGCTCTTCATATCTGCAGCCACATCAGAAGCTGCCACAGGAGAGACTCAAATTCCCTTTGCCATCTTTCCCTTCTAGGAGTTCATTAATAAAGAATCACTTGCGTTCCTCTGACTCTTTATGCTTATCAAGTACAGTTAACACCTCTTTATTTCATTTTCGTAATGACTCTAGAAGCAAATGACTCTTATTTTATGCCTGAATAAACTGAGACCAGTGTAGTTTAAGTAACCTGCCAGTGGCTACACAGCTGGCAAGTCAACGTTTAAGTTCAAGTCTAAAACTCCTGAACACTTTCTGGCTTTCCTGAAGCAGGGACACCATCTATCTGACCAATGAGTCCTCCCTTCACTCATTTTCTCCCAAAATCTGTGGGATTTTGTCTGAGAACTGTGGCTAGACTTGGCCAGAGTCTTGGAAACCTGAGAGAGGAGTAGATATAGGGAGGTGTAGAACCTGGATCAAGAGAATTCTCTGTGTTGGGAGCAGAAACTCTGATAGCCCTTAGTCAGGATGGTGTGCGGGTGGTGTTTTCCACTTATGTTCATGGCTATTTGTTAGAAATGTCTTCTGGGGGAATGGGGACTCTAGAAGACTTTACGTTTCAGGGAGGCAAACAGAATACAAATGATAGGTCAAAGCTCATCATTTGAAAATGGCTGCTTGGAATCAGGGGTTGAATTTGGAGCTGAGTTGAGGGGTTGGAGATATAGCTCAGAGGTAGAGCGTTTGCCTAGCACAAGTAAGCTCCTGGGTTTGATACCCAGTACCATCAGAAGGGAAAGAAGAAGCTAAATCGAAGCTCAACTGGGAAGTGGCTGTGGTTGGTTCCCATGGTAGGAGAAGCTCTAATTTCTCTCCACATGTTGGCCTAACAGGTCCCCTGCAAACCTCCCCTGGGAGCCCTGGTGGTAGGAAGAGCACCATGCAGAAAGCATGCTTCAGACATTGTCTTGGTTGATTACAGGCAGGGAAAATGATTAAATCTATAGCCTTCCAAGAAGGTTCCGACCCAAAGCAGGAAGCCCTGGGGTGCTGCTTCCCCCGACATGCCCGTGACCTTACTGTGTGAGTTCTGCAGCTGTGTCACTGCAGCCATGAAGGGCTGTTGGGCCATGTGGCTGCCTGGGCTCTGCTGCATGAGGGGCTGCTGATGCGGGCTGTGCAGCTGCTGGGAGAACTGGACGGGCTGCAGGGCTGCCAGGCTGCCGGCCACACTGTTGATGACGGGGACGCTCTGTGCTTGGGAAGTGTTGAGGCCTGTGGGGGTGAGAGAGGAAGGTCAGAGATGCTTCCAGGACAGGGAGGGGTGGGTGAATGGTGCCCTTGAGTGACGTGAGAAGTGAATCTACAAACCAAGAGACTGGGACTTGGAGAGGTTCATTTATTTGCTCAAATTCCAGCACTGGGCGATAGAGACAGGCTTTAAACCAGTTTGACAGAAGCCTGAACATCTCTGAAAGTCATCCAGTGACTTCCCACATTCAGCCCCTTGAAGTTACCAAGGCTTTGGAAACGTTGACTCTATCCCATCTACCCAACCAGACTGAGAGTCTTGCCTCTTTACCCTAGGCAATGACCCTAGGTGTCCACTAGGGCATGGATTTATGTCCAGAGATGGCTTTCCAGTAGAGGGCAGCAGTGTGCAGGGACTCATGTCTTGATTCAAAAGAAAACACCCTCCATAATTGTGCAGGTATGGAGTCTGATGATCCTCATTTAGTAGACTGTGCAAAGATCCTGAAAGAGGTCAGGGTTCTGACTCTAGCAGAGGAGAAGAAAACACAGGAACTCAGCCACTCTAAGAAGTGGACCAGACCAGGTGTGGGAAGGAGGAAGCAGTAAGTGAAAAGCCAGCCCTTGACACGGCCAGTGCCTCTTGCCATCTTTCTCTTCTGGGGTGTGAGAACCTCTGCGGTTTGGTTCTGTGCCTGTGTCCTGTGACCTCTTCAGGACCTGAGCTGGCACTGCAACGACTGGGTCCTGTGGTACCAGTGCTCTTGCTGCTCCCTGGTGGGACTCCAGGGAAGATAGCTGAGGTATGGTCAGAGTGGGGCCAGGAGAACCGGAAAAGACACCCCAACCTCTGTTTTGAAACAGCCAATGTTCCTTTGTGCTTGTTTTCTGGGATGAAGAAAGGAATCCATAAAACGGATCTCAGGTAGACACAGAAGGGATATCTGGGGAGCCTTTTCTGAAAGGAACGGGGTTTCACGAGCAGTCCTGGAGGGGGGAGGTTCTCAATGGAGATAACACAAAGCCCTCAACAATCGCTTACTCAAAGCTTTGGCCGATACTGTTATCAGAACCTAAAGGCAAGACCTTAGATCAGAAGAGAAGAGGGGAAATCCTCCTCCTGGCTCCCCTGAGTGAGGGCTGGGAGTAAGTACCTTTGATCACTCTCAGAATAAGAACAACTTCCACTTCCCCCACGGTGCTCAGCTTCCCCCCAGCCAGAGGTTCACCTAATACCCGATATCCCATCTCCCTTTTCTACCTCCTACTTGTAGTCTTGGTCACCTAGGAAGCTCTAGGGGTTTTCAGCTTTTCCAGGAGTCCACGGTCACTGCTCTTTTTGGGAAATCTCTGCCCAGGAAAGCAAATTAACCTATCTAGAGTGGGTGACATTTGAAGGCACAGTTCTGAAGCCTGCCCGAGCTCTGGAGCCATCTAAGGAACTCTTTAAGAAATAGACATTCCTGGGCCCTGCCCAAGATTTAATGGGTCAGAATCCTCAGGGGTGGGGCTTAGGAATCTTATTTTCAACAGAGTCTGCGATCCTGATATGCCTCGGTTGCAGGATAGAGCACCTCTGATATCATTCTAGCTCCTGCGGTGGTGTGTGACTCCTGGCCTTTTTCTCCTGTTTTCTCAGCACAGTTTTCTACCTAAGAAGCATCTACTGGTAGCTGTCCAGTGGATGCACAGTAAATGGGAACTGACACCGATGAGTCACCTGTCCTGAGTCCTGAAGTGCAGCCCATATACCTAACAACACATGCTGTCTAACTAAGGAGGCCAGTGGAGACCTCTTCATTTGAACACTCTGAAGAGGGGGACCTTTGTGTCTCAGCAAAGCTAGCAGCTGATTCTCACTAGTTTTATTTATTTATTTTTTCAGTGTTGAGAATCGAATGGAAGGGCACTATACTCTGAGTTGGGCTATATCTCCAGCCGATTTTATTTTGAGACAGGATCTTGCTAAACTGCCTAGGAAGGACCTGAACATGTGATTTCGGGTGTGTGTGGCTGGCTTTATCCTCACCATGCTTCATGCTGTCCCTACACATGCTGGTGTTGCCCACATGCTACAGATCAGGAAATTAGGAAGAACAAGAATGGATATATGCAAGGCCCTAGGGAAAATTGTAGTTCAGAGAGCATGTAAAAATAAGATACATGATGAAATATGTCATTCAGAGCTTTGTGTGGATCACAAATAAGGTAAGTGGCACCATTTGTGTATCAAATCACTTGTGTAAAAAAAAAAAAAGGATGCAGGTATCTTACTGATGGACCTGTTGGTTAGATCCTATCAAGCAAGTTGTTTCAGGTACCCTATCTCAGACCCAAACCTTGATATTAGTTTGGTTACAAAAGTC
This sequence comes from Petromus typicus, assembly GCA_004026965.1. Lineage (NCBI taxonomy): Eukaryota > Metazoa > Chordata > Mammalia > Rodentia > Petromuridae > Petromus > Petromus typicus. The sequence goes on from PVIR01019365.1 coordinate 31,538, forward strand.
AAGTATCAGAGAGTCCAGCAAAAAGGAAGGCAGTATGTTGAAAATAATTTATTTACTTTTTAAATACTAAGGATCAAGCCCTTCATACTGAGCTGCATCCCCAAGCTTTTTAAATATTTTATTTTAAAACAGGTTTCACTAAATTGCTAAGTTTCCCAGTCTGAGCTCAAACATGCAATCCTCCTGCCTCTGCTTGCCAGAGTGCTGAGATTATAGGTATATACTGCTATACCCAGCCAATGTTTTATTTTGTGGATCCCCTAAAGGTGTCTCCTTTCTCATTTTCCTTATGCAAAAACACTGAGTAGTTGAATTTTTAGCAGCTAAAGATAGAGAAAGAACCACACAAACCCATTCAATGAAGTTGGGTGCCTCCAGTGGGCCTAGCCCTGTTCTGTTCTCAAAGGACACCATTGTCTTTAGGAATGATTTGAGTGCCTATCCTAACTGGAGCTGATTTGGAGAGAGATGAGGGAAGGAAAGAAAAATGCAAGCGCTGGGTGTGGTGGTCCTGTAATCCCAGCCCTTGAAAGGTTTAGGCAGGAGGTTTG
>PVIR01019366.1:0-32192 GCA_004026965.1 Petromus typicus
GCAGAAAGCTGAAAAGCCAGAGAGTAGGACTGTCACGGTGGACGCAGAGCACGAGGTGTTGCTGGGGTTAGACACGCTGACTCAGCCCAAGTCAGGTCCTTAGTAAGGAAGACAGAAAATGGTCCCGGGAGGTAAGTAACGGGGCCGACAACTAATACCAACTCTGCTGCTGGTAGTTCTGAGAGTGCTCAAGGCCGCCTCCTGCTGTCTCTGCTGGCCCTAGCGCCAGCCCACAGCGTGTGACAGCCCTTGGGCTCTTGGGGTTCCAACTCTGCTCCACCTTTTGCTGTCCTTCATGGTCACATGGCTGCGCCTAATGTGCCAGTCTGATCCCAGCACCACATGGGTAAGAGTGACCACAGGCCCCTCCCTCTGCCAGCTTGATCAGTAGCCCTTCTCTCCAGTTGGCAATTGCTCTTCTCTGAGAAATGTGCCTACTGACCCCAAATATAACAAAGTAAATTATCTCCCCTTTTGTTCTCCTGCCCTTTGAAAAATACACTGTGACTAAGGCTTATCACGCAGCATTACAGAATCATTGCTCAGATGTTCTTGATAGTTTCAAAGCTGTTAAAAGTACTTCACAGCTATTGTGGTGCCTTGTCTCTTGGTATCTGTTCTCATCTTCTCTATCTCTAAAACAACCTTGATTTTGGGTCATCCCATGACTGCCTTGAACAAAGACCAAGTATTTCAATCTCTCCTGTGGTTAACCGAAGCCATGGAGCATAACACCCAGGGCACAGGGCCACACGAACCATGAGACTACGTTAAAATGAGATTGTGTATAGAAGCTGGACACAGAAGATCAAAAAGATGAAAATGGATATGGATATATGTATAAACGCACACACATCAGGAATTGTAGTGAAACAAATTATATTATATACACATTATATTGATTTGTTGATCATAGGTTGAAAATTGTGCCTCTAAGTTTTATTAAGTTTCAAGCTATATTAAACATGTGACCACTAGGCTGGGCATGGCCCACAAATCCTTGTGGTCTCAGACCTGACCAAACTAACCCAAGTACATTTCGTACCCAAAACACATTGCTGTGTCTGTCTCCTTATCCCAGAGGGAACTTTACTTGGGTTACCTACTAGGAACTGATCGCTCAGTATTTGAAAAGTTCAGAGAGTTATTTATGAAGAGGCAAAGGTCAGGATTCAGACATTTCATTCCACCTTGGAAGACAGCGCTCTGGCCCCGAGGAAGGCTGCCTCTGTTTGGTGGGAACTTGGATTAGCCTTTGTACTCTACGAAATAGCCAGAGTTGGGCCAACCGGTTGGGAGAATGAGGGTGTCTCTGATCAGGGTGTGGTGTTCTCTCTGTTGAGAAAAAGGCCACACTCTTTCCTGGGCTCCTTGACACCACCTCTGACCTAGACTGGCAAACAGATGTCCTACTGGACAAGTCAGTCATGGGGAGATCTGAGTCCTTCAGTAGAAAGTGCCCCATGCTAGCATCTGAAATCTAGTTTAAAGCAATTGGAGCGGGAAAAAAAAACTTATGGAAATCTGAAGGCCTTTCCCAAATTCGTGCCCTGGAAAGTCAGCTCAGGGATGATATCACAACCAGAGGTGACCTAAGGCCCCTGGCCAGGAGCCCTTGCACTCCCGTGGGATGTGCAGGGGTTGCTAAGGAGCAGCGCAGGCCACAGGCCCTGGTGGGACTCCTCACTTCCTGTACGCTGGCTGGTGACCATAAGTCTTGACCTAGTGCATAGATCCACTGCACACTGCACTGAATCTGTCCCTGTTGGAGACCTGCCTGTTCACCTCTACCCTAAGCCTGCCTGCAATGTCACATTGGCTGTGGGGGTGTCTTCACTCCACAGGAACGGCCAAACCAGCACTCCGCTGGACCAAGAGGCACCAGCTGACATCAGCACAGTACTGCTTACTCCCTAATTTATGCCATGGGGCTGCCAGTCCATACTTGGCCGAGAGGCCCAAGTGAGGGGACTGACTCAGTGACTGCCCTTCATATGTGAGCTGTCTGCTGCCCCTGGCCCTGCAGCGGTAGCTGTAAGACTGAGACTGCTCTTTGGAGAAGGGGGAGCTGGTGGCACTCATTGGCACAAGGGCTAGTGCTTTGGTGTGCACAGCCCTTAGCCTCCTGAGAGCTCTCTCGCCCTGGGCCATATCTGACTGGTTAAGACTGTGTCAACCTGCTCTGCACTTGCAGTTATATAACCAGGGGCCTGACCCAGAGGGCTAAGTGGTGTTGGCTGCAGTACAACCCCGACTGTGAAGGCCTCTTCAAGGTGCCCTGGGCACCTTGGCCGCACCCTCCCGGTCCTGATCCTGTATTTCTGACAAAGCTGGAGCCCATGTGGGTTCAGTGCCTGGCACCAGGCCCTATACAGCATTATAGATGCTTCTGTTTTGAAGTTCAACTTGGATGTTTCTCTTAGAGAAACGCTGGCACTGAATTTTTTTCTTTTTAAAATAACAGTGGGTCCCACAGGCTGGGCTGACCATTAATCCTGGTTTTTGGTGAACATTTCTGGAAGTTAAGAGGCAGCAAAGATCCTGGACCCTTTGGCAAGCAGCTGGTCAAACCTCCACCTCATCTGAGACAGGACTGTAGGAGGCTCCGGTTTGGAAGCCCAAGAGCACGGGGGCGTCACAGGGCCTTTGCTGCGGTGTGTGGTGGAAAAGCAGAAGGACAAGTGGGAGTGAGGACAGGACCATGGGCCACGTGCTTTAGACAAACTGCTCTTGGATGTCAGCTACATGAAACCCTTCGTGGCCCAAGCATCTCTCCAGGGCCCACATCACAGCCTTTCACACCAGCAGCTAAATTTCCTGAGTTCCCTTTGTCCCTGGTGGGACAAAGCCATGCTGTAGCACCGATTCTTGGTTCCATGCGCGATGTGGGAATTTTCCCTGAGGCTTTTCTAAAGTGTTAGATTGGGGGGCATCCAGAGTGGCTCCCCCGGAGCGCTGGGCACAGGGTGGCTTATGGCTCCCCCTTCAGAGAGCCAGAAACTTTCCTCATCAAGGAAGTTACCACCCCAGGGACGGCATGACAGCGCAGGTGGTGTGCCAGCCACTGGGAGGTCTTAACACGAGTGCAGCCGAGTGCTGACCTCTGCTTGTCCTATATGTCATTATACACTGGGACCGCCGGGCTCTGAGAGTCCTGAGCTCCAAGACTTAGGGGTCCACAGAGTGGGGAGGTGGCAAGGGAAGGTCCCACTCCTGCCCATCTGCCTCTGGGGTGAGATGGGTGAAGGGAGGAGGCCAGAGACAGGTGTGTGCGAGAACACAATGAAATGGACAGAGGGCCTGAACACAGAAGTGGAAGAGAAATCTTGCAAATCAATTAAGGACATATTTAAGGAAACAAATTTTATGTATATGGGGGGGTGGTAGGGTGGGTAGGGCTATGGGAAAAAATGAGAATTAAGTTGTGTCTTATACTGGTACAAATCCCCATTATGGAGTGCAATCATGATGTGTATATGTAATGTACCAATAAAGATTTAAATAAAAAAAATATATTTTACGTGATTTTAGAAAGTGAATATTGACAGATACCGTGCTCTCTAGTGCCTGCGGCTGAAAGATGAGTGTTCAAATGACTCATTTCATTTTTTGACCCCAGAACGTCCCCAGAACGAAAAATTTTAAAAATGCTGCAAGGAATGTAAACATGAAAACTATGACATGTACAAATAAAAAATATATTAATAAAAATACATGTACTAATAGAAAATATGAAAATGCTCAAGCCCCTCATTTCTGTGCCTCCCAACCTTCCGGGCCACACCTTTCTCCTGGCTCATGCTAGAGCAGCTGCTGTCTTCTTCCAGATGTTCTACCTGCTGTGGGGACACTGAGCTGGGTGACATCACATCTGGGATAGCAACGGAGCTTCCCACAAGGGAGGAAGCAGGGGGGTTAGGACGAACCTGGCCTTGGAGCCCTAAGCATGTTATCCACCTTCTGGGCCTGTCTTCTCTGTGGAAAGAGACTGCTAGTGTTTTTATTTTCTGCAGGCTACTATGAGAATGGCAGCAAGGGGAGCAGTCTCTGCACCTGCGTGTCATGACCCCCAGGACAGCCCAGCTCTGAAATGGACCGTGGAGCCTGTGTGCGGCTCCTCCGGGCTGAGCTCCGAGGACCCCGGGCTCTGCAGAGCCTGGGCTGCAACTGGATGGTGGGAGAGGTCCAACCCGGAAGGTCTTTCACAGTGGCACTCATTTGCCTTTAGAGACAGCAAGTCGGCAGGGTACGACTGGACCGTATTCACATCCATTTAAACTCTTTACTTTACAAATAAAAAAATGCTGGGCTGGGGATTTAGCTCAGTGGTTCTGGCACCTGCCTTCCAAGTGCAATGGCCTGGTTTGATCCTGGTAACCGCGTACAACAATGTGGGGTGTGGGGACTTATGCCCACCAGCAATCAGAACTACTACCACAGTGCTGGACATGGCGGCTCACACTTGTAATTCCGGCCCTTGGGAGGCAGAGGCAGGAGCATTGCTGTGAGTTCAAGGCCTAGCTCAGGGCCAGCCAGCCTGAACTACAAAAGTGAGACTCTGCATAAAAAAAAATGTGAATCGAAGCATCTGGGGTACATAAGACAGAAAACAGTGTTGAAAGGCACGTATTAATTTAAAATTTCACCACAGGAAGTCAAATGACCTTTTGTATCCAACATAGGAGAAAAAAAGTCCTTGGATTTGCTCTTTGGAACAGTGCGTTTCAAGTCGTTTTGTCCTACTTATTGATTCCTTTGCGATGTTTCTGTGTAATTACAGAAGAAATGCTCAACAGAAAGCTTGATGAAAACCAGTCAACTCCAGGGAGGGCTTCTCTGGGGATAGCAGCCCACCACGAAAAGCTAAGGGAGGGCAGTGGACAGGGCCCGAGGGCCAGGCAGCAGGTGTGGCTCTCCTTGCCAGCGGATAGGTGACGTGGGACCAAGATGCACCATTTTATGGAGCCCATTGTGATGTTAAAGACCTATGTATTCAAAGCAGTAGAGCCCTGGGCTACAGAAAAATGATCAGCACTGAGTGCAGCACAGTGTGCCCAGCACAAGATTCCGTCTGACGGGAAGCGGGCTGTCCAAGCCTGAGGCCACGTCTGAGCTTTGAGCAGGGGCTCAGAAATTCAGGGGTCTCCTGGGAGCTTCAGAAGAGTCGTGTGTAAGCAGAGCATTCCCAGGGGGCAGCTTCTGGCCTGGGCTCAGTCCGAGAGGCTTCTGACTTACTGAGAGCCTGCTTTTCAGTTGGCTACATGGGAAAAGGTTGACAGGTGGTACTGGTGGGCATTGGAGTTGGGCCCAGTAGAGGCGTAAAACCCCAGAGAACCAGAAGAGAGTTAGAGCTCTTGGCTCATCCTTCCAACTCAGGTTCTGGAGGAGGGGAGCAGAATGTCTTATAAAGAAATAAAATACCTAATATTTCCCTTTACCCTTAATATCGTGTCTCCCCTTTTCCAAATTCTTTCGCTCCTCCCACCACTAACAAAGTGACCTAAAGCGACGCCTCTGCAGGCTGCTGATGGCTCAAGCTGCAGGCCTGAGGTGGGCGACTGGACAGGAGCAGACAAGGACAGGGTCTAGGCCTGGCTTGTGTTTTATAAAAGCCAAAGGTCTGGAGGGGCAGCTGGATATCAGCAAGTCCCTGAGGACAGGGGGCTCCTGGGGGACATGGTGGTCTATGAGGACTGCCTGGCATTGGCCTGGCTGGCTGGAGCCTGACTGTGTGCTTGGGAACTCCCTGGAACTGGTGTTGAAGAAAGAACCGCACTGACTTCCTGAGCCCAGGCCAGGTTGGAGGCAGCTGGGCTGACGACATGGGTTGAAGAATGAGTTTCCTTGGCCCCTGTTGTCGCCCATGCCTCCAAGAAGGACTTTAATGAGTCAGTGGGATCCCCAGGAGTGGAACTGGGGCCAGGTGGGTCAGTGGTCACCTTGGCCAATGTCGCTGTCATAAAAGGATGACGCTGAGACCACTACTCCAACCTCTGGGTGCGACTCTTCCATGTCCTTGGAGAAAGCGTGCAGCCAGGACCAGGCTGACATCTTTCTGGGGAGGAATGACCTTCGTCTCCTTCCTGAGCTTGCGCGATAGGACTTGTTCTTAGCACGCACGATTTTCCCGTTGTCTGACACCGACTCAGCAGTGAGGCGGACGACGCTCGGGGTCCAGCGGGGGAGGCAGAGCTGGGGCTCGCACTGGGCTTTGGGCAGCCCGCAGCGAGCGCCACCCACTGCACCGAGCAGACAGCTGAGACTCGGCACGGAGCTAGCAGGGCGAGGTAGGGACGCAGCGAGGCGAGGACCGGGTCCAGGTGGCGCTGCCGTCCTGCAGTCCAGCCACACTGGGCGGGTCTCTGCGCCTCAGGACCCTGTGGGCCCGGGGAGGAAGCGTCCCATCCGTGGAGACCGAAGCTGCTTTCTTTCTCAGTCCTGCCCGCCAGTCAATCTGTGAAAGAGATCCTCGTCCAGAGTTTCATTCTGGTCCTTGGAGCGGGTGGACAGGAAAATGTAGCCTCCGATGTACTCGTGCACGACCTTGCAGTCAGCACTCTGGCAGGTGAACGCAATGGAGACGTTTTGGTCAAACTCGATCGCCACCTGGAAGAAGGGGTAGAAAGACTTAAACTCAGATAAAGAAGGGCGAGAAAGCAGCCGCTTTCTTTGCTGGAGCTGGCCCCTGGGGGTGAAATTGACTGAGACCCACCCACACCGACAGGTCAGGTTTTCGCTCCTAACGCCCTCTTGTGGCGGCAACTTGGACGAATCTGGGAAAATAATTCCCAGCGCACATGTACAAGGGTGACTGAAAAACATGGAATTTTAAATTAAAAAAAAATATCATTACAGTACAACGCACATTGCCAAGATGATAAGATAGGTGTATTAGAAGTTAAGAGAAGCAGTTCGAGTATGTTGGGGTGGTTAATGGCAATGTGACTTTTACTGTAGTAAATTTTAAAAATTTAAAGTCATTAATTTTTAATCAAATGGTGACGCCAATTTCTGTCAAATAGAAACATTATAGTGGGTCCTTATTCACTTTAACTGCAGGATCTGGCATAGTGCGACACCTAGTTCTTCCCCAAAGTCACGGGCTTTCATTCCCATCGGAGTCGCCATGGGAATGAAACAACAGTGCCCAGCCCCCTCCCGGAGATTACGATTATCAAAATGTATTAAGGTTTTAGAGCTGCTGTGTTACGGGCCGTAGATCTCTCTTTTTTCTACACATATGTGCCCAGATGGTCCTTAGTGCTGCTGAGAGGAATCCAGAGTCCTCAAAAAAAATTGTAAGCCAGGCATGGTGGCACACGCACTCTGGGAGGCCGAGGAAAGAGGACTGCAAAATTGAGCCCATCCTGAGACCTTATTATTATTATTTTTTAAGTAGCTCTTTTTATCAGTCAGCTCTGTGAACCTCCCGGCTCCAGCCGCTTCCCTCTTGGGACTGGAATGCCCTCTGGGGAGGCAACCGAGCCTTGGGGCCTCGTCTCTCTGCAGCTGGTGTGGTGGGCCTGTCTGGTCTTATTTTGTTGAGCAGTTCTACCCCACGTAGGGTCCACGTGCCAAGAAATGGTCAACCTGAATCTCACGCTGAGTCAAAGAAAATGAACACTTTGTTCAGAAATTATAGTCTGTGTGTATGGGAAGTCTGAGTGGAGACTAAGCCAACTTGCAGTGTTAAGAACATTTGGCCTGGGAGGTGTGCTAGTGTCTGCCTGTAATCCCTTCGATTTTGAGGCCAGCCTAGATGACATAGTGAGTTCACGGACAGCCTGACTTACACAGGGAATGAAACCCTTTCCAAAAAATAAAAAATAAAACAACAACAAAACCCCCAGAACATTTGGCCCGGGCCTGTTGGGAAATTGCCTGGAATCGCACAGGATTATTTTAGCATATTACCACATTCCTGTGGGTGGCTGTTGGTTTTAAATATAAAGACACCTTTTTTTGCTGACCTTGAACGATGTAGCCCAGGCTAGCCTTGAACTCTGCCATCTTCCTGCCTCTGCCTCCTGAGGGTAGGCATGAGTCACCATACTCAGCAAAGACACCTTTTTGGGGAGACAGGATCTTACTTTGTAGTTCAGGCTGACTCTGAACTCACTATGTATCCTAGCCTAGGCAGGCCTGGAACTCACAACAGTCCTCCTGCCTCTGCCTCCCGAGTGCTGGGCTTACAAGCATGAGTCACTACGCCTGGCATCATGGTATATGGTTACTGGGAATCCAACTCGGGACCTTGTACTTGCCAGGCAGAGCTGAGCTAAATCCCCAGCTCAAAGACACCTTCTTAAAACCAGAATAATCTCAGTTCTGGAGGACACACAATTACAAGTGCAGCACTGAACACAATGGCCGAGTAGTGGAGCTCGCTGGCAGAGCACCTGCCTGGGCAGGCAAAGCCCTGGGTTCCATCTTCAGCCCTGCAAAAACAAAAACACGCAGAAGACACTGAGTACTGGAGGCCTCCCTGACCTGCCGGATCTCCCAGTTGACATTCCACTGCTTCATGTTGGTGAATCTCCACGTGGTAATGGGGATCCCAGTGGCTGCATCGATTCTGATCAACCTGTTGTACGAAACTCCCAGAATGTCATCTTTCTTGGTTCCTTTAAACCTGAAAAAAGCAATACTGATTCAGAGAAGCAATGTTCACTCATTGACAACTTCATATTTCTAGATTATTTCAGAAGAAAGGACACAAGGGACCCACTTACAGTAGGACGACTCTTTACTGTGATAAGGCTAGGAAGAGTGCAGGTCATGAGGGTGACTTCAAAGATGCTGAGTGAAACTGACCTCAGAGGAAAGTGAAATCAGGCAGAATCAAACTCTTTCAAACAGCACGGATCTGAGAATTGGGACCTTCAAGGTACGGGGCACACAGTGGGCCGCACAGAAGGAATATTCCTGACTGAGTGACAGGAGTGAGGATCGTGAATGAATGAAATAAGCACTGCAGATCAGGGATGAGGGGTGGCGGTGCAAAGTGGTCACTAACTCATCACAAGCCTGCTCAGGCTGCGCTGGCTCGGCTCAAGTGTCCATGTACTTTCTACACTTGGAGCAGGCTTCAGAACTAAGGGGAGCCAGGCAGGGTGGTACATGCCTGTCATTCCAGCACTCGAGAGGCTAAGGCAGGAGGATTTCCAAGAGATCCGGGCTAGACTGGGCTATGAAGTGAATTCAAAGCCAGCCTAGAATGCATAGTGAGACTCTGTCTCAAAAAAATAACAAACAAGGCAAAATAAGTTATAGGTGAGTGTGCACAAGGATTTGTGGGTATCTGGAGAGAGAGTTGCTTGTTTGGATCAAATACTGTCATGGAAGTTGAATGAGGTGCTTCATTGGATGGAAACATCTGAATGAACAGTACTCTAGCTAGCAGGGGTTAGAGAAGATGATCTTTGCAAAAGAGGCAAGGAAACAATGCAAACTGTACTTTTGTACAAGTCAGTTCTTTAAAATATAAACCAATCTTCCTAATGCTAAGTAATAACATGAGGAAGTGGGGGAGTCTCTTATGTACTGCAGCTTCAAGTTTAAATGCTACTGACGTTATCACTTATCTTCTTGGATGAACCACAAAGAATTCAATGTACAAGAGCGCCAATGGAGACATTTTGGGAAAGCACTTGCAGTGTGTGGTGGGCAGAGCCGTTATGCCTGGCGGGGTGACCAGCGGGGACTCCGAGGCCTGCCCTCACTCTTGGGACAGCGTCTCTCTCCCCAAGTGCTCCCACCTGTAAAATGCACGGGGCCACGGCTGGGCCATCTACAGAGACAGTGCTCAGCAGAAATCAGGAGCCCAGTGGAAACACGGGCACTGCCTCACGTGGCTGAGAGGATGTGGCACGTTTGCAGGACTTGGAATGAGACCCATGCAAACCCATACCACGTGACATGTGGTCACACAACACCTGGCGCTAATGGGGTCAGAGGTTGCACACAAGCAGCGGCTGATTTCCTTCCTCTGGCTTTGTAAGGTAGTTATGGGAAGGGATTAAAACCCCCTTTGGACAGGTGAGCACCTCCCCTCGTACATTTAGCTGAGCAGGAGGTGCTGGCACTGCCAGGAAGATTTGCATGAGCAGCCGGGAGTGTTCGGCTGTTGTGTTCTAAAATAGGAAGACAGAGAAGAAGCTGGGCTTCCAGAAATCCACCAGAGTCGGGCGGAAGAGGGTGAGGGTGAGGGCGAGGATGAGAAGGTTACAGTCACCTGACCAGGTAGTAGGTGAGGCCGAACTCCGGGAGGGACTGCCAGGCTTGAATGAACCGCAGCTTGGCTTCAATGAGGGACATCTGGGCCACATTCTGGTGGGCTTCCAGGACCCGCGCTGCCAGCTGCGCAGACAGGAGACACCACAATCTCCTCACCTGGGTTCACGAAGCTTCCCACCACCCCGTTAGCCCCAGGTCCCCAGTGAGAACAGCAGCGGCAGCCTGACTGTGGCTCTCCAGAGACTGCACTCCCTCGGTCGGCCACTCCTCTTTTTCTAGAAAACATGATAAATCACGGGGGAGGGAGGAGGGGGAGGGGGAGGGGGCGAAGGGGGGGGAGGAGGAGGAGGAGTGAACACGCAAGCTTCAAACCCCCGCAGATGGACTCTGGGTCTGTTTCTCTGGTCCACAAAGTGTTCATGGACAGTGGTTCTACTTGAATAAAATCACCTGTCCAACAGGTAATCCATTTTTAGGGAAGCACAATTTTAATTTTCGGGACTAAATGATTTTCTTTATTATGATTTTTTGAAACAGGGTCTCACTATGTGATAGCCTTGAATTCACTATATTGCCCAGCCTGGTCTTGAACTCACAATGATCCTTCTGACTCAGCCTCCTGGTGCTGGGATTTCAGGCGTTACTGTCAAATTTGGCAATTTTGTTCCTAATAAGCTCAGCCTGGGACCATTGCCGTGTTCAGGCAGTAGTTTGGACACCACTAATGACGGTAACTAGTTTAATAATATTGTCTAGTACCCAGCATGTCATCAGATTTGCATGATAGTGGCTTTACTTGATGGAACCTTCCTTTTATGTCTCTGGCCTCCTGTACCTGTTTAGACTTGTGCTTTTTTGCACACCGGGGAGACACAAAACACTCCGGGTTCATGTCCATGCTCTCAAGACTGGAAGCCACCTCGGATGACGAGTTCCGGTTTTTCATCCTCAAAAACGAAAGGATGTTGAGGACCTCGGGCTGGTAGGAGCTGTCTGCCATGGTCTTGCCCTTTGATGCCAAGATGCAGGCAGCCATCCACCGGGCGTACTGATTCTCCTGCAAGGAATGCCAGAGGGCTCAGAAGTGTACGTGTGAGCTCAGAGCTATCTTCAGAAGTGTACGTGTGAGCTCAGAGCTATCTTCAGATATGTAAGTGTGAGCCCAGAGCTATCTTCAGAAGTGTAAGTGTGACCTCAGAGCTATCTTGTTCTTAACACAGCAGGGCCGGGGCTCAGAAATACAAAGCTGTCACTTTGCAAGCAAGGTGCGAGGCGAGTGGCACACGTTCGCAGTGGCCGCTCACTGTCTGTGACAGCCATCAACAGCTTGTGTGCTGGGTAGAGTTTCTGTGGGACTGATTGGAGGAGAGGAAATCAGCTTTGACCCATTTTTTATGGGAAACTTTGCATTTCAAGATGATCAAAGATACAAAGGAACACAAACGGCTAACTTCCAGAGAGTCTTCCTACAACCTATCACTATTTTCATATTTTGCCTCATCTCTATGACAAAACAGTGAAAAAATCTTTGACTGACTTCCTGCATTACTTCTATGCTGGCTTATCCTAGGGTGGAACCCAGGACCTTTCACTGAGTTACAGCCCCAGCCCAATTTTATTTTGACATAGGCTCTCCTTAAGTCACTAAGTGGCCCAGGGTGGGCTGGAGCTCTTGCCTCAGTCTCCCCGAATCCCGGGAATGCATCATCTCAGCTCCCTGTGGTCAAGGATGGTGCCCAGTAGCTGAAATCAGCTGCTGAACAGAATTCCACAGAGCAGCAGTGTGGCGAGCCGATCTAAGATGGCGTAAGTCTCCGCCTCGAGAAAGGCGAGCCAATCAAAGATGGCGTAAGGGGCGTAAGTCTCCGCCTCAGAGAAAAAACAAGCTGTTTCCTTGACCATATTTGGAAGAGTAGGCGGTGTTGGGGGCGTGCCGAACCAGGGTATATAAGGGAGCTAACGCGGAAATAAAAGAAGAATTTTTAGGCTTGCACCTCCAGCAGTGTGTTGTGTTCTTCCTTGCGGGACAAGAGGGACACGACACAGCAGGAGGTGGCATCGATGTTTAGTCCCCTGGTACCCATATCCTTCCATGTAATTTTATGACCTGTCATCACTGAGACAGAGCATGATTTCTGTCTCTTCACTTCTACCCACATGCATCATTTGCTTTGGCGAATGGCATGTGGGTGAAGTTCAGGTTTAAGCTTCAGAAGGCCACACTTGTGGGTGGCCCGATACTCTCTCATACTTCTATCACTATGACAAAAGCTCCCTGCAGGCAACCTGGGGCCCAAAGAAAATCAGCCCAACTGATGGCAAAGAGATCAGGTCTGTGGCTCAAAGCAGATCTGATCAACCGACACCAGTGTGGAACATCAACACCCCCCCAACCTGCAGATCCTTCAAAAAGGAACTGTCATTATGATTTTATCACTGTGACTATTTGTTACATAGCAATAGCTGACTGACATAACAGTGCTCTAATTCAAGAAAACACACGATGATGCCGGGATGACTGTGATTTGACATATGAGTTTTTAGTTTACTAGGGTACAAAAGAATACCCACATACAATCATTCTATTTGTTACTTTCAGTATAGTGTTCCATAAACTATACAAAACTTTTCTCCTAAGGGAGTTGAACTCAGGGCCTCACACTTGCCAAGCTGAGTTACATCCCTGGTTCCCTAATCAAGACCTTTAATGCTTTATTATAAAATATGCTTTTTGTTAGGTGGTTCTGCCCACCTCCAAGTTAACATAAATATGCTGAGCTTGCTTAAGGCAGGCTAAGCAGGAATGTTTTTAGGAGACCTGTATTCAACATTTTTTTTTTTTTTTTTTTTGAGACAGGGTCTTGCTTTGTGGTTCAGGCTGGCCCTGAGCTCAGCCTCCAACTCACATCACAGCAATCCTCCTGTCCTGTCTCCCAAGCTCTGGGATTACAGGCGTGAGCCACCATGCCTGGCACTGTGGTGTGTGGTACTGGTTGCTGCTGGCGTGAGTCTCCATGCCCAGTATTGTATGTGGTTACTGGGGAATTGAACCCGGGCCCTTGTGCTTGCAAGACAGCTGCTGGAACCACTGAGCTAACTCCCTGGGCCCCCAACACATTTTTAACTGAACAATATTTTCACCTACACTAGGTGTAGTTATTCCTGCTCCTCAGCTTAATAAAGGTGAATGAGCAAAGACTTTTGTGCTTTACTTACATGGTCACATCTCAAATACACTTCATTCATCCCATCAGCAACAGGGATTAGTAACTTGATTCCGAATTTTCTCCCTGCTACGTTCACATCTGGTACAACTTCACAGCCTGAAGGACAGAAACAGGGAAAAATGTGTCTGAGGAGTGGTCTAGTGAGGACCCATTTATACAGAAGGCTTTAACTGGTGATCATAACTTTCAGGAAGACCCTGAGAATGAGTGTTAGAAGAGATGGAGGCAGGGGCTGGGGATTTAGCTCAGTGGTTCCGGAGCCTGTCTTGCAAGCGCAAGGACCCGGGTTCGATCCCCGGTAACCACATACAATACTGGGTGTGGAGACTCACCCCAGCAGCAACCAGCACCACATACCACAGTGCCGGGTGTGGTGGCTCACGCCTGTAATCCCAGCACTCGGGAGGCAGAGGTAGGAGGATTGCTGTGATGTGAGTTTGAGGCTGAGCTCAGGGCCAACCTGAACCACAAAGCGAGACCCTGTCTCAAAAAAAAAAAGAAGAGATGGAGGCAGAGGCCATTTTCTGACTGCCACGATGTTGACAGACTTGAGCACACTGGTTACATATGCAGTTAGCAGACAGCGCCCACGCAGTGCTCTCTACCTCCTTCAGAAATCAGAATGGGCACTCACAGGACACTGAATTAAACATAAATGTTCTTGGCTCTTTTTCTTTCTTCTTTCTTTCTTTCTTTCTTTCTTTCTTTCTTTCTTTCTTTCTTTCTTTCTTTTTAAAGTTTTTTTGAGACAAGATCTTGCTTTGTAGTTCAGGGTGGCCCTGAACTTATTATGTAGCCCAGGCTAGCCTCGAATTCGCAGCAATCCTCCTGCCTCTGCCTCCTAAGTGCTGGGATTACAGGTGTGAGCCACCACACCCGGTATTGTGTTTATCAGGAATTGAATTTGGATCCTTGTGCTTGCCAGGCAGACGCCAGAACCACTAAGCCAAATCCCCGGCCCAGGCACTTCTTTGTTGAGGTGCTGGGGATCGAATCTCATAGATACCAAGTACTCATTCTACCACCGAGCCACACCCTGGCCACGACAAAACAGTTTTTCAATTCAGAAAGCTCAAGATCTGTTACAGTTTGAGGCAAGATGTCCCCTCAAAGCCTCCCGAAGTCATAGAGGGTAAGTCTAGAGTGCAGTGCTGGGATTACTCTGTGTGGTGACTAAGCCTCCACACAGAGTGATGGTTTTGGCACTGCCCTCATCCTGTAGTCTGGAAGGGATAAATGGAGCAAGACACTGGCAGAGTGTCTTGCTCTTTGGCTAATGTGTGTGTCATGTTGTTTCTCCTCTGTGATGCCCCTTTGCCATGTGCCAACCCTGTCTCAAGGCCAGCTGATGATGGCCTGAAATTTCTATGAACCCTGAGACCCTGAGCCAAATAAACTCCTTCCCCTTTAACTTCAGGTGTCAGGCATTTTGTCTCAGCAATGAGAGAAAAGTAACTCACACAAGACCTTTTTTTTTCAGTTTTTTGAGACAAGTTCTCGCTTTGCAGTTGAGGCTGACCCTCAGCTACTCACTATGTAGCCCAGGTGAGCCTCAAACTCACAGCAATCCTCCTGCCTCTGCCTCCTGAGTGCTAGGATTACAGGTATGAGCCACCACGCCGGAGCGCAAGATCTTGCAATGTCCTCGTACTCTATTTAGAGACACAAACTGCCTCTCTACCTGGGCTCCAGACACCCCAGAGAAGAGAAGACAGCAGGACAAGAAGAACCCTTTACTCTGTCACTTTCGAGGCCCACATTCCACAGGAAGAGGAAGCCATGGGCCACGGGGTCCTGCGAAGCGACCCGTGCCTGCTTTGGCTGGACTCTCACCTTGCACTGCCTGCTGACTTGTGGTGAGTCACCCAGACAAGGCTTCAGGGCACTCTTACCTCTGAGGTTTAGTTTTTCTACCGGTTCTCCGTGTTCAAGTTCCTTATTTTTAAAGTAGGCTATAGACGTGTCTTTGAAGACGAACCAATACTGTTTGAAAGCTTTTAATACTAGCTTCTTGGGCCTGCAAAGTAAAGGACAGTAAACACTTAAACCACACATCTGAGCTACACCCCCAGCCTACCAGCGGCTCGGCTGGTACCACACGTGCACCAGCTGTTGCTACGCGACACAGAAGTCAACAGACAGGCTCAGGAGTTGGGCATCCTGGTGCACAGGTGTGCTTGGCCTTGCGGCCACCTCCCCACAGAAGGGACAGCAGCAGCCTCGAGCTCAAACACGGCTGGAGCGGACAGGTCATGCGTGTGACACGCTTATCACGGTGCCTGCCACAGCGAGCGCGCTCCACAGATTCCTTCGCTCTGTCTGGGAAACCTCTGTGACTGCGACACCTGGGACTCAGCACACTCGGCCCAAGAAGCTGCCGACAGGAACTGCACAGCACAGCGTCCAGTTCACGCACAGAAAAGTCTTTTCTGCACCTTCTCCTGAAGCCTTAGGAGAAACCACTACAAATTCCTAAGAAGCCCCGGAGAACTCCAAAATCCACAGCCCAGCTCGAGTAACTCTGCTGTTATTTTTCATTATTTTCTCTTGGCAGTATTCATTTCCCAAGGTTTTTTTTTTTTTTAATAAATTGAGTTTATTGGTACATTTTAAGTCTACATTATGATCACATTCCTCATTAGCGGTTTGTACCTGTACTTACTATATGTTGATTCTTATTTTTTCCTATTTTCCTACTCTCCCTTCAATTCCCTCTTCTCCTCATATACATAAGCTTTTTTTCCATTTTTTCTTTTTACCATCAATTTTTTTCTTTCCCTTCTTTGCTTTCCCAGCCCTGACCCAGTTACAACTTCCCTTTGAGCATTTTCTCCCTATTTCACAATATCCATCATACCTTCTGGACTCACTGACACCTGCAGGTTCTCACTAGAGAGACTATGTGGTATTTAGACTGTTGTTGAAAAGGTGTGGGGGAGCTACCTAGAAACTGTGTCCTAACGCAGAAACAGCTGTGGGTGCCAATAGCAGGTCTCAAGGTTCATGAATCAAAACGGGAAGTGTGAGCAAGAGGTTAGGAAAGAGGATGCAGATGAACTAGGCAGACCCTCTGAGGCCGAGGCACGAATGCGGGGAGCTTGAGGCAGCCTGGGCTACATAGCGAGTTCCAGACCAGCCTGATCTGCATTGTGAGGTCCTGTCTCAAAAATGAAAAACAAACCAACAAAAAAACAAACAAATAGAGATGATCAGTGTGTCCCCACCGGGAAGCGGATTTCTGCTCCTGAGCCTGGGTAAGGGAACATGTAGGGTTTTAGTATAGTCTGTCCTTGGCTTAAAATGTGCTACCCTTATTACAAAGACGAGGGAGAAGGCACTCATATCCAAACAAAAACAAACATCCAAGGCGTTTCAAGAGCATATTCCATCAAAGTTGTGAAATAAATTCAAAGATCATCTTAGGGAGTTAACATTTCCAAGCTGAAGAAAAACTACTGTGCACTTATGCTAAGAATTTAAGTTAATGTAATTCAAAGGACAATATTTAACAGATTATTTGTCTCATACTCAACTCTCAGGAAGTAACAGTATTTTAAAACAAAATCTAAGGACACAGCCTACAACCAAAAGATGCGGGTTGCTAGGTCTTGACTTGGTCCTAGGTGTCCAAACGTTCCCCTTTAGCCCTAGCACAGGACCTCCTTGTCTTGCAAAGTGGTCCAGAAGGAGCCGAGAGCTCAGACCCCTTCTGCTCTCTCCTTCCGGTTCCCCAGTCCGCTGGATGCTTCAGTACATTAAAGGGACCATAATCATTGCTCCCCTTTGTGTTCTGGAGGGTGGGGCGGGTGGAATGGAAGAGGAATGAAAAGCATGATTTGCCTAAAAGCAAGGCTGTCTCTGGACTCTCATTGTCAGAGCTGATCCAATCTGTGTGTGTGCGTGTGCATGCATGCACATACTGTAGGATGGAATGTGGGGCCTTTGTACTGAGATAACTTCCCAGACCTTTCTATTTGTTTAGTTTTAAAATTTTGAGACTGGATCTCTCTAAGAGACTACATAGCTCAGGTTGTACTTCAACTCCAGATCCTCCTGCCTCAGCCTCCCAGAGGGTTGGGGTTATAGGTTAATAGGTTTGCCCCATCACACAGGCTTTCTTAAACATCTGCTGAAGGATAAGCACTGTGCTGAGTCACAGAATGGGGGACATGGCCAGGTTTTGCTCAGTAGTTCTGGCACCTGCCTTGCAAGCTGGTTAACCCCCCACAACTAAACCCTCCCCAAACCACCCTCAAAACAAAAGCCTGCAAAAAAATGGAGGAGAAGATGCTTTCTGTGTCTGCAGCTTTTCCACATGTGTATAACAGTGGTGAGCAGAACAGCAAGACAGCTGAGTATGCAGATGCATGCCAATGATCTCAGTGCATGGAAAGCTGAGGCAGGAGGGTCTAGAGTTCAAGACCAGCCTGTGTCTGACCATGCAGCAAGATACTGTTCTAAAAAAAGAAATAGCAAGAGGAGTGGAGGGGGCTCAGGGTGAGGCTCTGAATCCCCTGCTAACACGGCCGACTGTGTTTTTCAGAAGATTGTTGCTTATTAGAGCTTGTTGGAGATGGTCTGAGGCCAGCTAGCTGGGGTTTGCAGGTTTAGCTCAGGGTCCACTTACACACTGCGCACGGACCCAGCCCATCTTTACCACAGTGAACATCTGTCCCCAACATGTACACATCAAAAATGTACCACGGTTTATCCTTTTCAGTAGTGCCTGTTTTCCTTTATTATACTTTTAAATTTTACTTAATGGTTCTAAACATATTGATGTTATGGTTTCTTCAGATTGGACAGCACAGGTTCCATAGTCTCACACTAGTTTCTATTTCACTTTGTCAGCATTTCCTCATCATATAAGACATTTAAGTTTGATAAATATCTGAGCACAGTCTAAGATTTTTCAGGACCAGGGATTTGGCTCAGTGCTTCTGGCACCTGCCTTGCAAGTGCTAGAGCCCTAGTTCGATCCCCAAGTACAACAATGCCGGGCGTGGTGACTCACCCCTGTAATCCCAGCACTCGGGAGGCAGAGACAGGAGGATTGCTGTGAGTTCAAGGCTCACCTGGGCTACATAGTGAGCTCAGGGCCAGACTGAACTACAAAGTGAGACCCTATCTCAAAACAAACAAAACAAAACAAAACAAAACAAAAACAAAAACAAAAAAACAAAACCAAAAAACAAAAAAGATTTATTCATTTCTCACAGAACCCAACTTCAGGACAAATGTCCTTCCTGCTTTCTCTGGAAGATGGGTAGTTTTTCTGTTTCCTGCTAAACCCTAAACAAATATGGCCTCCTTGCCAGTTTCCACATTTAGGCAGGTGTTTTAATGTGGCTTTTTGCTTTATATGTCCCAGAATGCTTTATTTCCTAACCCTACAGAGAAACTGAAATACCAGCCCTGAGCTGTGAGAACCTCTCTCTGCACCCTACACCCTACTGTGTGGCTGAGACTTCACCAGCTTGCAAAAAGTCGAGATTTCTCAGTTTCATTTTGTGATCAATTTCACATCATAGCTCCTTCGTGCTTACCCAGCACACATAGCATCTATTATGGCCATATTAGGGTTGCATTGATCTGATACCGTGTGCCTGGAAACCGAAGCCCATTATTTACACAGTAAATTCAATAGATATTGTTTAGAAAAAAGTAAAGGCTTCATTGTAAAGGAAAGCAAAATTAAAAACTAAAGGACGAGTCTAAGTCTCATGCTCAACAGAAAATGAAATTACTCTTCAGGTTCCTTTTCCTCCAGACCTCCCTTCCTTCTCAGCTGTAACCATCACGTCGAAAACCCTTCAGGTGGTAGAAACACCCACCTCTCAGCTTCTTCACGGAAAAATTTCAACTTGACAAGAAGGGCACCGCCATGAGTATTTTATAGTGGTGTAGGCAGAGCTTCAAGTTGTTACCATTTTTTCTGTACCTCCGACTGTAACTATATGAGCCAATTATAGTTATAGTTACAATGAGCCACATAACTTAATGACCCACTTCTTGTATTTGAGATTACATTCTACAGTCACATTAAAAATCCTATATGGGGCCGGGGTGAAGCTCAGCGGTGCCATGCCTGCCCAGCAAGTGCAAGGTCCCAAGTTTCAATCCTGATTCCAGGGGAAAAAAAAAATTCCCGTACAAACCCAGGGAGAAATATTATTACTTTGCATCTGTGTTTCTCATTTCTAGTTATTCTTTGTATCCTGTATTATCAAAAACCTTTCTTCTAAGTCGGCTGCCCCAAGAAAGTGTAGGCTTGTTAAGAAAAGTCAACAAACCATTAAGTGATTCAGGTAAACCGACAGGACTTCAAAGGCCCGTGTTCCATTCATCTCAGCAAAAAGGTGGCAGTCCCTTTCTTTCCATGAAAACAAAACAAAAGACTCTTTACAGGTTCAGGTCAAGCAGTACTTAGGCAGGTGAAAGTAGATAAACAGGGCAACCGCTCTCTCCCAGGACTGAAGTTCTAGACAAGTGAATTCTACACTACTGAAGACCTGAGCCATCACAGTGTCAGAGCCCTGGGCCTCCCAGCTGTCCCTGCCTGAGAACGCCAGCCTGGTGTAAGTTCATTATCACCTGCTTTGGTCGTGTCTGTCTCACCATTTAGTGAGCACACACTCTACGAGCCAGCAATCCTGGCCAGCCCTTCACGGGCTCCATCTTGTCCTTCCAACAAATCCAGGAGGAGCTTTATTCCCATTTAGCAGATCACAAAGGTGAGGCTCAGAAACATAAAAACACCACACAAGTGGCCTTTGAGTGTATGTGGGCCGCCAGCTGCCTGACACCAGAGCCCATGCACTGACCTGAACCACAAATCTGCCCAGTGGATGTAAGATTCACCCTCCTGGGCTCCAGCCACTGGGCTTTGCTATGAGGAGCTCCCTTTCCCCTTAAAGGTTACTTACCGAAATAATTTGAGATTATCTGCAAGTGTAGGGATATCAGTAATGTCCTCCTAAGGAAAAACAAAATATTTCAGAAGGAGGAAATTCCTAGGTAGTGTTGAGACTAATCAACAGTGTATCCACTTCCCACATGTAGTTATTTAATTCCAAATTATTCGTATGAAATGAATGAATCAGTCACTGTAGGGCTGGGTTGGGGGGGTGGAAGTGGCGTGGGGAACAGCTAGCGAAGCTCTACATCTTGATTTGGGTGAGAATGTGGTACTCATCTGTTTACCTGTGCCTTTATGTATTTCACATTTTTTCTGTGTGTGTCACATATGACATAAAAATGTAAAAAGAGTAAGATGAAAAAGCTGCCGGATATGGTGGCTCACACCCATAACTCCAGCACTCGGGAGGCAGAGGCAGGAGGATTGCTGTGATGTGAGTTTGAGACTGAGCTCAGAACCAGCCTGAACTACAAAGCGAGACTTGTCTCAAAGAAAAAAGAAACAAATAAACAAAATTGCTTAGTATCGCTGTACTTCCCATTTCAGTTTGAAAGATTTGAATTAGAAATGATTACTCGTGTGTACAAAAACTAAAAAAAAAACTTTTTCAATTTTTCCATTCAAGTCGGTGCCTCTGGCTCTGTCTAGGCCACGGTCTGAACTCTCGAGAGGAGTCTGCTTCAGAGTTCACTCTGCAGTGTAGGTTGGTGCCTGTTTCCAAACCTAGGAGCCTACTGTTTAGAGTCAGGTCAAAATATGGGACGAGAAAGAGGGAACTCTTCAGTTACTCTGAGAAGGATAATTTTCCTGTTACTTAATCAGTGCAGAAAAACAGACCAAAAAAACCAAAACAAAACCAAAAAACCCCTTCCAAAACAAAACAAAAAACCAGAAAACAAAAAACCCTTCCATTTCCAGGTCTCATGTCTCTGATAAATAGGCTTCCGCATTTCTACAGAACCTTTGCATTTAGTTTGTACCACGTATTTGGCCTTGCATTATACCACTTTCCTATTTTGAGGTGTTTAACGATAAGAGCCACTCAGTGAAATGCTTGGGGATACACTGACTCATTCTTATCCATTGTTACTATTTAGACCCAGGTACAAAGGATCCACCTCTTTAATTCAACATGATTAAGCTAATCATTACTGCCTTGATTGAAGAAGTTAAACAAAAAGGTGGCACCTGTTGGCAGAATGAAACAGGATTCTGCCACATAAGGGACCAGGAAGGTTTTAAAAATTTATTTCCTGAAATTAAAAGGGTTTAGGAATGTTGGACAGTACTCTAGAAAATGGCCAATCTGGGTCAGCTAAACAGACCATGGGACTCGGTCTGCAAAGCCTTTTCTCTCCTCTCACAGCTGCTCCTGCAAAGCTGGGTGGTTCTTTCCAGACCTAAGGGACCAATTCCACATTCTGTGGTAGGCAGCGGCGTGCCCAGCAAGCCCTCCCTCACTCCAAGCCACCTTATCCACAGGAAGAAAAAAAAGGTGTTTGTAGTCTTGACGAAAAATGTCTTATAGTCCCTTGCAGCTGTAATGAGAGCTGGTTGGTTCTTGTTAAATTTAAATTTGTTATATAAAGAACATATTCATTTGTTACAGAATCAGATGAAATGTTTTATTTCTCATTTAAAAATGTTTCCCTGGAATCGTTCATCAATTCGAACAAAGCCACAACCCCAAGTTAACAGAAAAGTCCATACCAAAGCGCTGTCTGCTTTTCCACCTTCGAGGGTCACCTCCAGATTGGAAAGTGCAGCTTCGACCTCATCCACCTCGGACTCGTTTGTAAAATCCGGAGTGTCAGTGGACAGTGACAGCTTGCTGATGTGATACTAGGGGAAAATGTGGGCCGGGGAGTTAGCTCAGTGGTTCTGGCGCCGGTCGTGCAAGCGCAAGGACCCGGGTTCGATCCCTGGTAACCACATACAATACTGGGTGTGGAGACTCACCCCAGCAGCAACCAGTACCACATACCACAGTGCCGGGCGTGGGGGCTCACGCTTGTAACCCCAGCACTTGGGAGGCAGAGGCAGGAGGATTGCTGTGATGTGAGTTTGAGGCTGAGCTCAGGGCCAGCCTGAACCACAAAGTGTGACCCTGTCTCAAAAAAACCTAAAAACAAAAAAACAAAACAACAAAACAAAAAAAACAACAAAAAAATCCCCCGTGGGTTTCAGAAATAATAATAAAGGCACGCAAGGCCTTCAGCTGCACGCTCTTGTCTGAAGACAGTTCCCCGGATGATGGACCCCCTCAAAGGAGATCCTCCGCCTGCTCAGGGAAAGGCTTTGAGGCTGGCCCAGCCTCCGTCCTTGGGGAAGGTCAGGCTCATGCTCTTCTTCCCCATCAGTGGTCGGGCAGTGAGAAGGAAGAAATTGGATACGGAAGATGAATCCATCACACAGTGTGTGCATACGAATGAAATGTGAGTATTTTAAATTTAAATATACCAGTTTCCTTTTCATTTCTCTCATCAAAGGAAAAAAAAAAAAAAACAGTACAAAGAATGTGAAACTTGTCGCAGAGCGACCTTGGCTTGTCTCCTTGCAGAGAAAAGGTATCGAAGTTCCCACCTGGAGCGCAGCGAAGATCAGCATTTCCTCTTCCGTGCAGTCGATTTCTTCTAAGAGAATTGCCCACCTGGCTTGTTCGTAGAGCTGGTTTATTCTGACAGCATCGTACTAGAGAAAGAAGCACATATGTGTGTGTTTGTGTGTGCAAGTGTGTGTTGCCCGGGAGTGTATATACATCCCGCAACACAGAACTTCTGGAGAACCCAAGGCGTGTCCTGGGAATGAGGCACATGAAACTTAGTTTGAGTCACTGGAAGCAGCACCTCGCCTTGTCCAGCACCCCAGCTTACTTCATTTCTGAATTTGGACCTTTTTTTTCATGAATATTTCCCAGAGCTTCTTCAAGGGGCCAAAGTGACCCACTCCCTATTCCATTGTTTTCCCTCTCTTTATCACATTTCTTGGATAGTAAAACTACACAATAAAAATGCTATAAAGATGAGAAGTGGGGAGCACTCCAGCGGGGATCCCAGACTGACCTGCGAAGGCAGGATACTCCCAAGCAAAATCTCACAGGGATTTTCAGACAGAACTTCGCACTGATTTTCTAGTCAATGTGGAAGAGATAATGTTCAAAAATTGCCAAGAAAATTTGGAAAGAGAACAGTGTTGGGGGTAGCAGGTGTTCTCAGACAGTGAAGCATATTATAAAACTACAGGAATTAAAGTAGCATGGTACCGCAATGGTGTGGACAAATATCAGTAAGGCAATACCTGGAATTAGACCTATGTATATATATTTAATTAAAAGTAATACTATATTAGTAAGGAGAGAAGGAACTCAACACTGGATGCAGTGGCGAAAAGGTCTAGTTATTTGAGGAATATAAAATCCAAAACAAGAAATTATACCATCCAAAAGCATGGATGTAACCAGTGAGATACGTGTTAGGTCGGACCTAAAACACAGATAACAACCATTGTTGGAGAAGGTATGGAAAATGGGAAGATTGTGCACTTTTGGATGTAAAATGGTGCAACCTCCAAAGAAAGTGATCATCAGTTTTTGGAGAGATAAACTTGGAATGTGATCCAGTAGCTCCAGCCCTAGATGTAGACCTAAGAAAATGGATATCAGGGATTCCAACAGATACAGGGACAGCGATGTTCATGGCAGTGTTAGCTACAACAGCAAATAAATTGAAGCACCCCCAGTGCCCACCAATGGCTGAGTACGTAAAAGCTGATACATGGCTGGCCATGGTGGCACATGCCTGTAATTCCAACACTTAGGAGGCGGAGGCAAGAGGAGTGCCTCAAGTTGGAGGCCAGCCTGGGCTACAGTGTGAGTTCAAGGCCAGACTGAACTAAGTAGAGAGACTGTCTCAAAAAACCAAAACCAAATACATGAAAAAAAGGTGATGCAGTGATACACCTATGATATAGCGATAACCAGGTTCGTTGGGTGCGAACCTGCTCACGCCACAGCTCCTTCTTCCCAAAGCACTGAGGACTCGGGCTGGCAGCCACCTGGTCCCCTCCTCCCCAGTGCATAGACACAGTGCTCATCGGGCACTGCAGGATGAGAATGAGACCAGTCAGCCTAGCACCATGCCCTGGGCCCTGGGAAGTACGAGACCACACCAGCAGGCTGATGTTAATTTCAACAATGCAGGGGCTACATTTTAAACTTCAAATTAAAAAAGAAGCGGGGACAAAAGGGGAAAAGCTTACTTTCGGATTCAAGTCAAAGAAACTATAGTATTTAAATCGTAACAGCAGCTGTTCGTCCTCCAGGATGCCCTGTTCCATGAGGGAGCGCGAGGAGTCCAGCCACCTGGAAAACACCCATGCAGGGCTAGGATAATCAGTCACACACACCACCTGATATACACGTGAAATATGTCAGATATAGATATGTATATCTATATATATACATATACATACACATAGTTATAGATATACAATTTATATATATACACATATACATACATATTTATATATTTAAGTCCATATATATAGAGACACACACACACACATACATATTTATATATTAATTACACATACAGTGGCGCTTTGGTTCACAAATTGAATTCTTCCTGTGATTCTGGTCAGAAACTGAATTGCATGGGAACTGAATTGGATGCAATGGTCAAGTTCAGGGCTGGCCATAAGGGGAATTTGAAGGTTGGTGGCATTGGAAGATCTATGCCCTTGGCTTCCTGCATGGCCTCCCATTGTAGCAGGCAGCTCAGCCAGAGCAGAGTTTTGCCATGAGCCAAGCCTTTGTACTAGGGCCGACCAATATCTGAGCCTCTGGCCACTCACGGCTGCTGGATGGTTCAATGTGGTTAATGCTACAATTTAATTTCTGTTAACTTAAGTCCAAGTTTAATGTCAACAGTCACACATAGCCAGGGCAGTGGCACTGCAGAGGTGGAGGATAAAAACTGGGCAATAGTGAGGAGTAGAGGCTAAGGTGGGGCCTGATGGTTCACTCTTGTCGGCCCTGTGCAGGGATGTCCTAGGTGGGACCCTCCACGTGGAGCTCAGCCTCGTGACCCAGCAGCCCCATGACACCAGGGCAAGCCACGGGCCAGCTGGGAACTGAGGGCAGGGGCTGACTTTGTGACACTTGAGGCGGAGAGTGGCGCACATGGCTGGGCCTTACAGGACAGCGAGGGAATGGGCAGCAGAGATGGCAAAGGGAAGGTTAGGAGGTGGGGCAGCGATAGGGAGAGGGAGCCTGCTGGTCACAGTGGGGACCCAGGCATCCCCTGGCAGCTCTGTTAGAGCACCGAATGCTGCTCCTGGTGGACTTTAACAGAGAATAAGGGAGGCTGTGAAGTAGTTTGGTTGACTTTCTGAGGCCATTTTGAACTGAGGCCCGGACTTGCTCATTCATGGCGAGGAGCGGGTTTCTAGAAAGACAGTGTGAGCTGTGCCACTTGAGATTACACTGAAGGCTCACAGGGACCCACTGCTCATGTATGGCTCTACACGCTGCAAAATGCACTCAGTACACTTGCAGCAGCAGGGAATTACGTTCATCCTCGGTCAGCTACTACGTCCTCCTGACTCACACATACTGTCACACCTTTAGGGGACTGAAGTGGCTCTTCTTGCTGAAGACTGCATGGTTTTTATTAATGAAGCCCAGTCCCCAGGCCACTCAACTTAAAACCTGAGTCTGCCCCTCTCTGGGACCTTTCTCTTGCTAAAGCCACCCCAGTCCAGAGGGTAGCCCATGCTTACCCTGCATTAAGCTTGGTTTTTTCCACCAGCGACCGGGGCTGGAACATATCAGCCAGTGCTTCTGGGGACTGGGGGGGCTGGGTGAAGGCGAGGATACTGCAGCTCTGTCCTGCCAAAGGACTGTCACTGAACCACGTCATGGTGGATGACACAGGCGTCCCGTTGATGGGGTCGTAGGTGGGAGTCATGGTCTTACTGTACAAGCCAGCACTCACTGCAAGGCAATGGAAGACACGCTCTGCGCTGAGTCTGGGGGTGGGGGTTTTTACAGAAGCAGCTCTGCACACTCAAATGAAATTGACCATTTATCAGAGAGTAATCATAGCAGTCATCGTGGTACAGAAATTAAACACAAGTAAAGCTCTGTATTTTCAGCTCCTAGGAACCCAAAGATGGAAAGGCTTCCAAAAATCAATACACACAGATGTTGAAGACCACTTCTTTCCTAATCATAAGAACCTCTCTTGTTTTAGCAGAAGTCTTGACACTACTGGTAAGCTAAAAAGTCATAGAACGAAACTATTAAGTATACCAGACAGTCTTTTAAAGAAATAGAAAAACTTGCCAATTTTAAGAATCTGGCAGCTCAAGCGTTTACAACAGGTCTGCTATTTGCATTGGAAGATACAATGCAAAGAGCCCTGAAGGTGGCTAGGGACACGAGCGTCTCACTTGGTTACCACAAAGTAAAGAGAAGCGGCTACAACCACTGCCCTGAGACACTGAATTTGGGGAAGAACCACACAAAGCATCAGGAAGAGAGGAGTGTTCTGAGTGATCTCACTCATCTAAGTCTCACTTCTTTATTCCTAACTCAAGGACAGTCATACTAAAATTGTGCATTCACCAGCAACCTAAGAGGCAATTACAGTAATGAGTTATTAAGTACATCTGTTTGGGAAAAGGCTGGAATAATTTTTGGCTATTTCTCCTGCGGTTTTCTTCCTCATATGTTTGAGAGATGGGGAGAAATTTCCCCCCCCAGGCTTTAATCTCCACCCTCAAATGGAAAGAACTGCAATGACCTGGTGAACCCGAGCTGGTTGACGAGCTGTCCAGGTTCAGAATATCTTCAATTACAGGCTCCTTACTGTTCTTG
Source organism: Petromus typicus (assembly GCA_004026965.1). Lineage (NCBI taxonomy): Eukaryota > Metazoa > Chordata > Mammalia > Rodentia > Petromuridae > Petromus > Petromus typicus. Next base: position 27,260 of record PVIR01019366.1, read on the forward strand.
TCTCTCTTCTTTTTCTTCTTAAAATAGTCATCGGAAGGCTTTAACAAGGAAAGTTCTTCTGGTCTTCTAATATCTAAAAATAAAATCAACGTGTATTTTGGTAAAAGTAAAAATAAAACTGAAAGGTAAGAAGAAAATTCAACCAGAAAGAGGCATTTTATTCATTTGATGTGAAGTCTCGGGAAATTCTTGGTAGGAAAACAAAATTAAATCGTATCTACCCCACTTCGTTTTGATACCGGATCGAACTCAGTCAGACCTTTTGCTTGTGAGGCAGGTGCAGCGCGCTGAGCTACACCCCGGCCCTGCTGCATCTCTTTAGAAAAAATAGAAAGGGGAGAAGTTGTGGAGGGAGATTCAATCTAGTATACTTGCTAGTCTTCTTCCTCCATCTTTAAAAACCACCCCTAAGGGCCAGCCTTCCCTCTCCTGGGCCCGAGGCCTGACAGCCCTTCCCCCGCACACTGCGGCTGACATCCTCACCCTGGAACTTCGCCTCCCATTTCAGGGCGTGACTTCCAGTAGCTTCAGGGACTCATCTCTCCAGCCCAGGCCTTGGTTTGGTGACCGGCGGATGAACCACCCTCCCTGGTCAGGGAGCACACGCGCCCCATAGTGACCCTCAGTGGTGCACAAACACCTTCACCAAGGAGGCAGCGGTGCTTCCCTGAGACTGGTGCTGGGCTGTCTCCATCTCCAGGTGCTCACAGTGTGACCTGGTCGGTGGCACTCCTATTGGTGGCCTTCTTTTCCCAGTTTCCCTTCCCAAACCCCATGCCATGTTTTTGTGACAAGAAAGTGACTAAGCATGCTCAGTGTGATGTATCTCAACTTCCGGGGTGTAAAAACCCAGGTTAGAAGTCCCAAGTGATCCGGGAATGCAGCTCAGGGGCGCTGTGCTAGCGCAAGGTCTGAGTTCGATCCCTGGGCCTGGGGTATGTATGGGGGAATAGCAATTTCAAGTAGCTAGGTGTTGTGGTGCAATCCCAGGATTTGGGAGGCTAAGGAAGGAAGAGCAACATGAGTCTCAGGCCAGCCTGGCCTATAGCGTGAGACCCTGTTTAAAAAAAAGAAGAAGCTGGGGATGTAGCTCAGTGGCATCATGTCTGCTGGAGGCACAAGGTCTTGAGTTCAGTTCCCAGTACGAGGACATCTGGCTGTTGCTGTTTGCTTCAACAGCTCAGATTCTTGGCTTTGGCTGTGATGTGCGCTTCCAGTCCACACTTTAACCACTTACTCTGTTTTCTATGTCTCCTCGGACTATAACTGAAAACAAAGCGTGATGGTGTGTGTCCTGGGCCTCTGTGTGAGGCTCACACTGGAGGCCCTGCTCTGTAATGGGCCCATCCACTGGTCGCTCCATGGTCATAGACAGCTCATGTGGGCCAGGCACCCAGGACAGAGAGGGACATACACCTGCTAGGACGTGCTTTCTGCCCTGGCCCTAATTCATGCCATGCTACACTGGCATTCCTAACCCTGCTGACACTGTCCCCTTTCCCCTTTCTATATCCCAGATTCTTTTCTTATTATCACACATGTGGCTCTTATCTGTCTCCGACTACTACCACACAAGCTCCAAGAGGGTAAGGGCTTCAGTGGTCTTTGTCATTAATTGTCCCCCAGTGCTTTGTCATGTACTTGCCACTTACAAGGTGCTCAATAAATATTTGTGAATGAATGAATTGCTTTATAATTTAACAGATGAAATAGTTTACTCACTAGTATATACAGTATCTAGTCTGTGTTCAAATGCTCACTTTTGGTTTTGGTAACAAAGAAGATACATCTATTCTTTCCAAAATATAAAATATTAATGTTCAGTCCAGCTTGGTGGCATACACTTGTAATTCCAACTACTTGAGAGGCTGAGGTGGGAAGATCTCAAATTAGAGAACAGCCTGGGAAGGTCTATCTGAAAATAAAAATTAAAGAAGATGAAGCTCAAAGGTAGAGCACGCTGGGTTAGATTCCAGTACCACAGAATGAAATAAAATAGTGTGACCTTCACAGTGCAAAGTTCCCTCCTTTTATGGAATACGAGAGAGAAGAAAAATGGTGGGGGTTGTATCTCTGCTGTACTACAGTCCATACACCAGCCCATAAGGAACTCGGCTTCCACTCACAAGTGACTTCTGGGGACAGATTTATTTACTGAGATGAGTGTTAATGAATGAAGTGGTTAAGACACTGCAACACTGTCATCTCAGAAACAGGTGCTGACATCAGCTCTTACAGTGATGGAGGATTTGACAGAGCCATCTAGCGCTTGGCTTCAAATGTAATGATGACTTGAGTATAGCTTGGGGGCATGGTTCTGAGGCAACTCCATGGTTTGCTCTTCTATGTACAACTCTCTCTTGGAACGGCTTTGAACTGTGTGGTGGAAGTAAACATCAGCCCACGTGCATGGCTGTGGGATGCAGCCTTGGCTCGTGGTTCCTAGGCAGGCGGTGCTCCAGCCCAGGCCGGTACTCACTCAAGGCTCTGCAGATGTCACCTACAGCTCTGAACACCACAGCCGAGAAGCTGACGCGCAGCCGCACCGTCTTGAGGTTGGGCAGGCGGAGGCGCAACATCTTGTGCTGAGGGGTGAAGAGCAGTCTGGCGTCGGCCTGTACCCCACACTTGTCCAGGGTCCAGTGGGTTTTCAGAAGCCAGCAATGCTTCTGCTCCCACCACAGAGCAAAATCTGACCAGTCTTGGGCAATATCTGCAAATTAGAGGCATAGTGAGGTGAAAAAACAGAGCTGACCGAGCACAGAGGGGCCAGGTGCCCAGAGTCCACTTCCTCGTGTGCAAAGCCTGAAATCAGTGCCTGATCTCTAGCTCTGCACCTCTTTACTATCCAGGACTCAACAGTCCCTGGCTTCTCTCCAGCGTCTCCCAGGTGGGGCAGGGAGAAAACACTGCAACTCCACCTGCACGTGCACTGAAAGTGCACTGAAATACTGTGGAAGGAACAGAAGCCTGAACTTCCTGTTAGAGATGAATGATAAACTCCTGAAAGGTCCAGAGCATTTGGCTTTTCAAAAGCAATCTGATTTCACTTACAGAAATGCACATTTTAGGGCGCATCTACACCTGGGTAAGTGGGCACAGAACAGGCTGGAGGGAGAATTCACTTCCCAGCCATGACCCACTCTTCTATCAGCATCACCACAGCCCCAGGTTCTGAAGCAGTGACACTGAAGGGGGCTGCTTCATCTTTATGTAAATGTCCCCCCCAAAGCCTCCTACGCTCACAGGTGGGGCTTTTTGGAGCTGGCTGGATCCAGGGTTGTGATCCTGGGATTGAGAGTGTTGCTAAATTAGCCCAGTGACTACAATTAGTATAGTTCTGGTTGGCACCACCTAGAGGACTGGTAAGGTGCATGACATAAAAGGGAAAGGCCAGCTGCTGTTTGCTGCTTCACTGTCTCTTGCCTGCTCTGCCATGGATTGTTTCTCCTCCCTGATGCCCCTTTGCCATGAGCCTCCCTGCCTTGGGGCCAGCTGACTATGGAATGAAACCTCTACAGACTATGAGCTGAAATAAGCCTTTGGTTTCTAGTTTTGAGAGTTGGGTATTTTGTCTCACCAATGAGAAAAGTAACTAAGCCTGCAATCCCAGTACAAAAGAGGCTGAGACAGAAGGATTAATATGAATCGAAGGCCAGCCTGAACTCCATAGCAGGACTCTGCCACAAAAACAAAGTAATTGAATAAAACTGTGGCAGATTCACACAATGGAATATTATTCAACAATGGAAACTAAATGGGACAACATAGATAAATTGCTCAGACATAATTTTGAGTGAAAGAAGAATTATGAGAAAATGCTCCATATAATTCCTTTTATATGCAACTGAAGAATAAGCAGAATAATTAGTGGATAAGCAATCAGGACAGTGGTCACCTCGGGCAGTAGCAAGTGGGAGAGGTCAGGTACAAGCCTGGGTGAGGAATAGGTAATGGTCTACCTGATGTGGGTAATGGGTACATGACTGAAAATCAGTGGACATGTGCCCTTAGAAGTGCAGTTTACCTATGTATTTTACATTTCAGCTAAGGGTTACCTAATAAAGAGTTTGTTTCATTAGTGTAAATGAAAAGCCAGCACGGGGCCGGGGATTTAGCTCAGTGGTTCTGGCTCCTGTCTTGCAAGCGCAAGGACCCGGGTTTGATTCCCCGGTAACCACATACAATACTCGGCGTGGAGACTCATGCTCAGCAGCAATGAATACCACATACCACAGTGCCGGGCATGGTGTCTCATGCCTGTCATCCTAGCACTCAGGAGGCAGAGGCAGGAGGATTGCTGTGATGTGAGTTTGAGGTTGAGCTCAGGGCCAGCCTGAACTACAAAGCAAGACCCTGTCTCCAAAAAACCAAAAAAAAAAAAAAGCCAGCATGAAAGGCTTAAAAAGGGAACATAGGCATAAAACAAAGAGTTTATTATATTTTGTGCCCAACAGGGTCACATGTTTTCTAATGCAAAGTTTGCTCCTTCATTTATCACAGCGAGTAAGAATGTGTAAGTGCCCAGCTGACTTATCTCCAAGCAACCGAGTTTGCTTTATTTTCTTTTGAGACAAGGTCTCGTTTTTTGTAGTTCAGGTTGGTCCTGAGCTCAACCTTGAAGTCACAGCAATCCTCCTCAAGCAATGGAGTTTTAGCAGGGAGTCTGCTCTTTAGTCTAATGCCATCGTCTAAAGTCATCTTAGAGGTCACCATGGAATGGGCTCTGTCCTCAGGGAAGTGCAGGTGATACCTACTGGGTGGCACCGGGTGGCCCCCAGAGACTCAGCTGTACAAAAGTGGTTGAGGTTTAGCTTGAGGCTTTTGCAGGGACCTTAACTTCTCTCTTTCCTGGGAGAGACAGGGGCTCAATGAAGAGGCGTCTGCCTTTGTGGCACAGGAAGGTGGGTGAGCAGAGAAGCCTGAGATGGGT
>PVIR01019367.1:0-32086 GCA_004026965.1 Petromus typicus
ACATAATAAATAATATTCATATAAATCAATTTATTAAGATATTTTTCTGATATTTACAGACTAAAAACTATAATAAAAGAGTACTTGTTTGTATTTTGAAGTAAGATTAATTAAAAAATTCAATTTCCAGTATTTTTTAAATGTTGATAAATAAGTATTTAATTATTTTATACAAGAAAATTGAAATATACAATAATGGTATCATTTTTAAAATATTTTATGTTTTAATCTAAAAATATTTCTCTGTATTTTAATTGGTAATTATTTTCTATATTCTGAATATAATTATGACAGTTATAAAGTATGTCTGTAAATTCCTTGTCACGACTCTTGTTATATTGGGTTTTGTGTCTCCTTCTGTTGAATTTTGTAGGTTTAGAAAAAGAAGTTGTTATTCATTCTGGGGAGTGGGCCAGAGAACACTTAAAAAGTCTGACCATCTTGAGTATGACCCATTGCAAAGCGTGGGTTTGGTCACTTATGTGGAAGTTCCAAATGCCTCAATGTGCTCACAGAGTCAATCATCAAGGACTATCCATGTCACCTGGTCATTCAGATATTTTCATGAACATGTATGGTATCTTCATTAGAGTACTGAAGACTTGCCAAAGTGTAATCGCCTACAGATCTATTCTTGAAAACTGGAGAAAAAAATAAAATTATTGCTTTAGATATTAAATTTTGCAGCAATTCTTTAAAGCCACATAAAGGAAAATATTTTTACATAATAGTAACATTTTTGGTCAAAAGTATTGAAATGGTTACTGTATCAAAAGTAAATGATGTATAATGAAACATTTGAAAAATATCGTGCATAACAAAGTTATAGTTCATTCTATTCTATTAGATTTGCTTCTTTTGAAATATAGTTCTTACAGATGGAATTTACAACACAAAGCAGCCAGTGTCCTATTACATGTGTTTTAAAATTAGAATTACTTGCAAATTACAGCTTTACTACTTACTATTTTATTACTGCATTTACAGAGAACAAGGTTCTTGCATAGAGATAAATAGTATTATAAATATTTATTAAAATAATGTACATGAAATTTTAGTAGACTGAGTAACAGACATGATCCATAATCAATTATAGATATATTCTTAGTTATAACAATAAATAAGAATCATACATATCATGTACAAGTATAAATTTTCAGTGAGGAATGTGACCACAATGTACACCTAAAATATACCAATACAGTTAATTTATATTGAAAAAGCAATTTAAAATGATGCATATTCTCAGAATTTCTGAATTCTAAGTATCAAACCAACTGTTTTTCCTATTATCTGTGAGAAATTTTCAAGAAAAAAGTTAATTGCTAAAATAACTTTAAAACTTGAATTTTTCTGTCTTTCTCATTCCTCTCTAGTAGTGGACAAAATGATTGTGTGTGAAAGAAAAGAAAAGGGCCAGGACAGAGGATGGAGAGAGTCCTTTGCAACAGCTAACTTTGTACAACCAGAACTCAGTCTCATAGTCACAGGAGGAAATCACAGGAGGAGTAAGTTAGGGAAGTGTTTATTGGAAGTAAAGGAAGAACTTCTGGATTTGCAGGAGGCGCCCCAGTGGGTGGCCACATGTCTTCTACATCCAGATGCTCTTTGGATAAGTAAGACATGGTAATTGCTCATTTGTTTAGTGTCCACTTATGAAAGTAAACTCTCTGAACTAAATATGACCAATTAAAGTTCAAGCTCTCTAACCACATTACTCAGTATGTAAAATTTAAGGGAAACTGGGGTTTTTAAGGAAAAAAAAATTGCATTTCAATTTCTTGGAAATTCAACATCTTATTAAGTATAGAGTATATCTCCTATTAGTAGGTAGGGTGGCTTTGTCTCCCCGCAAAACAGACATATCAACATATCATCTGAGATAAATACACTTTCAGAAATGGGTTGCTTTGCAGATCCAATTTCAAATTCATAGAATAGAGAATTCAATTTATTTTTGCTCAGTATTTATTCATTGACATAGTACCAGAGCAAGCAAGCAAAACTGTGTGTCCCCAGTTTACCCCCAAGTACTACAGAAGGTCTTGGAAATATTTTTAGAATGCATTCATTAATAAAGCTTCAGAACTGTTTTGAAATTTCATGGAGATGTTTCATTTTGCTGATCAAATTAAACTGGCAATGTGGAAAAACTCTCCACATTTATTTCTATTGCCTGTTGTTTTCATGCTCAACCAGAATACATTTGATTTTTCCCTTGTTGGAGTTTGTAAATTTATAACACTTTTTAAAAGTGTAATTATCATTAGACAAAATTTTAAGTTCTAACCTTAAGGATATAACCTTTTAAGTTGTCTCCCTTTAGAGGCTTGCTCTTAAGTTGTATCTAGAAGGAAAATTAATGATCCCATAGCAAGTCCACATGACTTACCATCTATTCTAGGGAGCCACGTTGGAAATGGGTTTTCCAGACTCATTGGCTATGCTCCATTTACCAGTATGTTGAGAAAAGAATAGCTACCATGATCAGCACAGCCCAAATTACAGATTTCACAGCAAAATATTCTTTGAAACCAGTAAGTGCTTAAGTGTTTTATTTCACAGCAGTAGATAAATGGAACACAATTGAAGTTGCTATGTTGTATGCTCAATTATTTACAGTACAATACAATAGTATATACCCTGCAATTTACTCTTTGATTTCACTTTAGTCAATTAAAAGTCATTTAAATTCTAACTTGCTACAATTATTCACTTCAGCTTGTTTGTTAAGTGAAGAGAAATAAGGTCATTTTCTAGGGATCTTAAAACATATAAACAGCAATGATTGTCCCTGTTATGATTAGTTCATATTAATAGGGAAGTAAAAGTCCTTAGTAGTATATTTCACAAAGATTACTGCTAATGATGAGTGATATATCAAAGCGTTTTTAATTATATTTTAGCAGAGCTCTGAGAATGAAGCCATCATTTGATATTGATTGACAGATTTATTAATTTTACAAGTATCTCATACAAGAGATACATTAAACCTATAAAGTTAAAGTAATGCCTCAGCGCATGAAACAAAAATTGAAAAAATTTCATTTTTGTTTAATAAAAGTAACTAAGGAAACTTGAAGAATGATATTAAGTTTTCCTGAGTGATGTGGAGAAAGATTGGTCTACTAAATGGCTGCAATCCAAGTAATTATAAAAGAAAAACTAACAACAGTACGATAGCTGTAAAGATTTTGCCTTGTACCACAAGATGATTAAGGTTTGAAGTTCTTACTTCCTGCCGTATTGTATGACAGTCAACTTATGAATATCTATAGAAAATATAATAAATTTAACAATTTTAATATTCCATTTCAAATTTTTGGAAAGAAAAGTTCAATTTATTGATATACATAATTTTAACATACACTTCCATGTCCAAACTGAGAGAGTAGTTTTAGATGGGAATTTGCAGCATAAGAGTTCCCTATAGTTTCAATATCTGTGTCTACAGGCCTCAAAAATGAGCAGAACCACAAGACTGCAGGAACAATCTACTTAGTATGACTGCTCTGTGTTTATTAAGTTTATAAGAGAAACATAGCGAAAAATTGAGAAATCAATCTATGTAATTTTATAATTTTCCAATTCAGATTTGAATATAATAAAGAAAATAACTCCTCCCTTCCAAATATCTGGACTTACAATTTATCCTGTAGTAAAATATGTGTAACTCTTTTGAATGGGCAAAAAAAATTATAGATAATTTGTGAAAAATGTGCTTTATAACATTTATATTAGCATACTATTAAATTATTGTATAATTAAATATTTATAAAAGACATAATAAAATTATTAGCCTAAATATTCTGTGTTAGTATCAACTATCAATTGAATTGTCACTGCATGAAAATAGGAAATAAATTTCTCTTACTTCTCTGCAGCTAAGATGACTTCATAAATAACTAAATTGATTAAGTCAAATTTATATTGTTTTATTGCACAGTATTTATTTAAATAATTTTCTATTTTTTTAACTTTTAAATAGATTTCCTCCCCCCAAAATTAGACATTTACTTAAAAGTATTATATCTCCATTGTGGAGCGCAATCATGATGTATATATGTTATGTGCCAATAAAGATTTCAATTTTAAAAAAGTATTATCATAAAAATACAAAAATTACTTATTAGCTTTTTAAAAACTTGCACATAAGGTAAAAAGTTATACATAATTGAATTTTTAAGAAAATTTCAGTATCATAAATTATATTTACTTTATACTTTGTCAGTAGAACAAAAGTTGGTCTGAAGACCAAATAAGTTTCAAGACAGAAATCTCATTCATTTGACTTCATTTATGGGATGTAAGGCAAAACATACTGTGAGTGAAAACATTTAAAAAATATATTTTCAATAAAGAAAATAACATATTGTTTGTAAAATAAACACATCTGAAGGGAAAATTTTGAGCAAGACACACAGCATTCTCTCTTTATATAGATATTTATTAAATATTTAACTTTATATATTTGGAAAAGATAAAATACTTACATTCTTTCCTACCTGATAATACACACCTAACTTGACTCTTAACTGTGGAATTACTTTTCTTTTCATGAGGAAAATATGTTAGTGAAAAAAAAATCAGCTTTCAAAGATACAGTAAAAGTCTTACAATTAAAACTTGAGCAATAAAGTCATTCAAATATTTTATCAAAATATTTTACATGATATTGCTTTATGGTGTTAAGATAAGGAAACCAAAATAAAAAGTATTACCATCAAATTAGGGCAATTCATCATTAAATATAGAGACAGACATTAAATCATAAGGTACAATAAACAGAAGTTTTTATGGCAAAAATTAGTGATATAAAATAATATGATTGAACATTTTATCACTGAATAATTTTAGGTAAAGATGATCTGCTATTCGTGATATTTGTATCATGAGTATCACTCAGCTAAATCTCTGGCCCTCTTTTTCTTTTCAATTAAAGTTTTTGCCTGTACATTTATCCTGTCATCTCAATTTTAATTTATATTAACAGTGAAGTATGTTTCTACTCTAAGATTTATCAGTGCTATAAAGTTGATTAGGCATTTAGGCATACTAAATGCATTACCAATTAAGATTATATGTAAATTGCTTTTCACCGAGGTAGGACAAAATAACAGACACCTATAATGTGCAGGAAGGTGAGATTTGTTTTGGCTCAGAGTTTGTAGAGCTAAAATCCACAGCCAGATGGCTTCAAGCCTGGATACCAGGATAGAGGAGTTGAAGGAGGGTCACAAGACATGGCTTGGACACTAGACACAGAGAAAGGTGAATGTAAGAACAAAGGAGACAGATGCCCACTAGGCCTCGGCCCCACAGATCATGTCCACTAAGCAAGCTTTATCTGCTGAACACTGTACCCAAATAAGATTCTAACAATAACCCCAAAGAATCCAGGAATAGGAACTGAAATAGACTGGTAAATGCAAACCAACTCTACCCAGAACTCTGATAAAAAACATTAAACAAAAGGCTAAGCCTAGAAGAAACCCAAATAAGCAGGTACTTAAAACTGATATTTGAATAAAAGAAAACAGTATGTTTACAAAAAACAAAACAAAACAAACAAACAATCAAACAAACAAAACCCTGATATTATGTCAAACTTCAAACCTACTCTAACACTCCCAGACCTATAAAAACAACCTAAATTAATTGATTAATGCAAACTAAAATCATCCTGAAATGTAATCCTAATGTAAACACTAATCCTATGTGTAGAAAAGGAAACCAATAAAAAGCTATTAAGAACATGGATCCTAACTGTAACTAAGAAGATAAGCCTAAAAAAAAAAAATAACTCAGGGGGAGTGATAAAGATAAATCAGCCCTATCCTGAACCAGATTCCTAAGCCTGACCCTAATTCTAAGCCTAGAAATGTAATCCAAATAGAATGTAAAGGAAATGGAACACTATTCTAGAGACAGATTCTAATTCTAATTCTAATCCTAAACCTAGAAAGGAGCCAAATAGAATGATAAATGCAAACCAGTATTATCAGAAACCAGAATCCTTATCCTGACTCTCATTTTAAGTCTAGAAAAGGAACTCAATTAAACAGGTAAATGACGAGCAACCCAGATCCTATCACTAATATTAATCCTAAGAAAGGAACTCAATTAGACTAGTACATGCAAAGCAACTCTATACTGAACACAGGTGCTAAAACTGTTCCTTATGCTAAGCTTTGCATAAACTACTAAATGCAAATCAACACTATCCCTAAGCCAGACTCCAACACTAAACCTAAGTCTAAGCCTATTAAAGAAATGATAAATGCAAACCAATACTATCTCAAACCAGAAACTAACCCTACCCCTAGTTCTAAACCTAGAAAAAGTAGTCAAGTTCATTGTTTAACAAACCAACAATAATCTGAACCCAGATCCTAAATCTAAACTTAAACCTAGTAAAGGGAGTCAAATAAAATGGAAAATGCAAACCAACACAGATTCTAACACTAACACTAATGCTAAACCTAGAAAAGGAACTCTAGCAAACTGGCAATGCACAGAACCCACATCTTAACTCTAAATCTAATCAAAATAATAAAAAAGAACTTAAATATACTCTGAAATGCAAAGAATCACTATCCCAAATGTAGATTCTAACCCAAACTCTTGTCCTAAACATAGAACTGGAGCCCCCAATATACTACTACATGTAAACCAATGCTATCCTGATACAGATCCTAATCCAAACTCTCATCCAAAGGCTGTGAAAGGAATCCAAGTAGACTGATACATACAAACCATTGTATCCCAAATCTAGATCCGAGCACTATCCCTAGTCCTTAATTTAAAAGGAACCTAAGTAGACTAGTAAATGCCAAACAACACTATTCTGAAACCAGATCCTAACACAAACCCTAATCCTAAATCTAGATGTGGAATCTAAATGGACTACTGAACACTAACCAACACTATCCCACACAAGTATCCTTCACCTAACCCTAAACCAGTCTGGTATCCTAACCACAGTCCTAATGCTAGGCCTAGAAAAAACCCAAATAGACTGAAAAAAGACAAACAAAAGTATCCTAAACCCAGATCCAAACCCTAACCCTAATTCCATGCCCTGAAAGAAATCCAAATTGACAGGTAAATGCAAACCAGCAGTAACACAAATACAGGAACTAATTCCTACTATAAAATACTTGAAAAGGAATCCAAATAGACTGGTCAATATAAAGCAATATTATCCTGAACCCTATTCAAGCTTAACCCTGATTATAAGCCTAAAAGAGAAATGTAAATTTGTAGGGAGCAGGAGAAGGGGTCATAACTAAAATATATGCAATTAAGTTCTAGTCTCCAGTGTGCCCAAATCAAAAAGTGGATTAATTATTAAATAGAAACAGGGTTAGATAAGAAACTGAGCATGTGTCTGTTCTATACTACTCTGAGTAGCAAAAAGGACCTCCAACCCCTACCTGCCGAGCCTTTTATTATGTATACATGAAGAAAAAAAAAATGACTCAGAGGGCAGAGCAGATGTTGGCAATGGTCTATGAGGAGTTAGTTAAAAGAAGATGCTAGTGTATTTATGCCCTGAGAATCACAGAATGTGGTAACTAACAGTGAAATCATTGTTGTTATCAGAGGTAAAGATTAGAGTTAAATTTTCAGGTCTCAGTACGTCTTAGCTGGTCTACACACAGCAAAGATTGTCCAAGTCATAGTGCCAATTGTGCAATAAGGTTGCTCTCAATATTGTGCAATAGGACTAGGGTTACAATTAGGGTCCAGGTTCCAGGTTCCAAGTTCCAGTGTTGGATTTTAAACCAGATAAAGTTATTTTCTGACTCTACACTTGGGATTAGGGTTATTAGTATGGTAGAAATTCATGATAAGTTTGCTTTGCATATACCAACCCATTTGATTTCCTTTTCTAGAAGTAAGATTAAGGTTAGAGTTAGAACCTGGTCTCAGAGAAAGGTTGGTTTGCATTTATAAGCCAATTTACATTCCTTTGCTAGGCTTATGATTAGTATTAAGATTAAGATCAGGGTTCAAGGTAGATCCACCATATCCAGAACCACGTGGATCCTAATCAGAACCATCATTCTAAACCTAAAAGCTGGACCCAAATCAAATTGTAAAGCTAGCTAACACTATTCCTAAAGAGGATTATAACCTTAACCGTAGTCCTAAACCAAGAGAGGAAACCCAAATATAGTGGTAAATGCAAACCAACACAGTCCCTAACCCGTATTCTAATCCTAACTCTAATTATAAACTTAGAACCAAAGCAGAGTGGTCAGTGCAGCCCAATACCATTCCACATCTGGTTGCAAAACCCAATTCTAATCCTAAATGTAGAATATAAACACAAGTAAATTGATTAATGCAAATGAACACTATCCTGAATCCAGATGTTAACTTTCACCTGAATGTTAAGAATTGAAATGTTACCCAAATAGACAGGTAAATGCTTTCCAATACTCTCCTGAACAGTGACCCTTCTCCTTAACTTAATCCTAAACATAGGAAAGGAATCCAAACTGATTGGAAAATGCAAACTGAAGCCATCCCAAACTGAGATCCTATAACCCTAACCGTAGTCCTTCGCTTAGAACATAATGCAAATATAGTTGTATATCCCTACATTCAAGTACTGCAGTCCAATATCTTCCTAAACCCCATCTATAAGAGCATAAGTGTACAGATTTGGGGGGGTATGTACATATAGATCATAATAGATATATTAAAGCGTTCATGTTTTTATGAGAATATAATCTCATCTGTATTTTTAAAATGTTACCAATTTGATTAAATATTTGTGTTTTAAACATTTAAAACTCTTCTATTAACTATCTTCTCTTTCTGGATCACTGAGAACTACCATTCTACTTTCTGTTTCTATAAAATTAACTGCCTAAATACCATGTGTACACACACACACATACACACACACACACACACATATATATATATATATATATGTATATGTACATGCATGTATACATGTGTGACTATGTATACACACACATGTATATATATATATTTATACAAATTTAGTATATATACATACACACACACACATATATATATTTATACAAATTTATACAAATTCAGTATATATACATATACTGTCTTAAGTGATGTCAGTGAAAGAGGACTAACTGAAGATATCTATCTATATATATCTATCTATATATATCTATATATATATCTATATATCTCTTTCACTGACATCACTTAAGACAGTATTTCCTGTATATATCTAATCATAAAAGTATCTTGTCACAAAGACACATAAAGGTACCTTTACATTAAATATGTTCTGTTGAGAAGCAATCAAGAAAAACAAAATGATAACTAAGGAGTAATATTCCTGCATTCTACCTTATTCAACTTTTAGAACACACCCAAATTAAAACTTAGGGACCATATTTTTGGATAAAATGAAATGAAGGAGGGAAAGAAGCAAACTGATATTTAAAAAATGGAGACAGGCTTATGTAGTGGGGTGTGGAGGGCTTCAGGGGGGTGCAGTGGAAGGGAAAAAATGAGAATCAAGATACATCATGTCCCGGTATAAAAATTCTCAATGTTAATGTGGTCATAATGTACCTTAAATGTACCAATAAACTCAATAGAGGGAAAAAAAATCAATGTAGGATGCAAAAAACACTGACATTTTACTTGAAAATAAAATCTTAGGGATCACAGTTAAAAGTTTGTTGAAATTTATACAATACTCTAGAGGTTTTAAATATGTAATTAAGCATGTACATAAATTCAGAGAAAATATTATTACCAAGTCAGATTTAAAATTGGCAGAAAATAAGAAGTGTGTCATTTAGACAAATTCGGTTATCTTTATCAGATGTACACTATAAAACCTAGCAATTATATTGTACAAGAAATTAAAGTTGGATATAAAGTTAGATCAAAAATAGTTTTGTTAAAAATTATCTTATGTCTCTGGATTCCATCTTTAATTTAAAACACAATAGTAATAATTATGGCTTTAAGAACTAGACAATATATACTGGAAAATGCTTCTGTAAATATAGTTAAATAATTTCTCTCTCCTTTAATTTTCAAGACCTCAGACTAAGGTGATACGAGTAAGGGTAATTTAAGTCAAGATGTTTCTGCATCAAGCAATCTGAGATTGAATGTTTTCTTTATTAATTTTTGAATATTTTCTTGTGAATTTTAAACACCTTCAATTGTGGAAGACGTGAAGACCTGATATCAGTCAGCTTAACCAGTATTTATGCTGCTCTTCTCAGACTGTTTATCTTTGTGCAAATGTGTTAGTCAAACTAATTTGTTGAAGACCAAATGAGAAATTCAGTTTCTAAATAAATTAGCCCTTTTCACTGCTAATTGTGCAAGTCCTTTCTCAGCTCAAGATAACATAGCAGTACAACCTGAGTATATTCTTTAGTGAAACAGAATTCGTAAATAGCTTTTTAAAAATGAAATTTTGCTATTTCTGGCTTCTCAATAATTCAAAACCAGCTGTTTTGAACCAGTTCTTTATACGGTATATCTCTGTTACACTTTATAAAGCAGAAAGATAACCATTATATGGCAAAGTAAGTCTTTAAAAGCAATAAAATTTAAAATGATGGAAAGTATTTTCTAAGCCATCTGTGCTTTTATAAATACACACTACCTCGACCACATATACTTTAATTAAAATATCACCTCCAAATTCAAAATTATATTAATTATATCAAATATGTAAGAAGGAGGAGGATTCTATTTATGTAGAGAATAAATCAAATATTTTCTATAATTAAAATACTAAAACTTCAGTCACATCATTGACTAAATTTATCTTTGTTTGTGAATAGCATGATTTTATTTATATTTTGTCTCTCATGTAAGTGTTATACTAGCTAGTGCTGAGAAAAAGTGCTTATATGTTTTTCAGTGTTTTATTTTCCTTCAGTTTGTGCATGTCATTGAACAAAGTATGATAAAGCAAAATGTCATGGCAACATTGCATTAAATGGATAGATTGTGACAGAAGACCACTGGGAAACTAGCACACTTGCACTTGGTAGTGTTCTGTGAAGATTTTCCATACAAGTAACAAAATCATAAAGCCTTTTATCTGGTGGGAGAACAGCATGAGAAACTGATTTGAATCTCATACAAAATGTGCATTGTTTCTTGGATTTGTTACCTATATCTCAATTATATTTGGTGGGGGAAATGAATTTGGCTATTGTTTTGAATGGCATAAAAGGGCAGTATAGCAGAGTTTCATCTTTCACTAGCTCTTATGGACAGTGAAACGGGAAAATGAATGGCTGGAATTTACAACCTCTTACTTGTAACAAGCTGTGACTGTCACAAGGACAGAGCAGAATCAACTTGTCAGGAGTATGCAGCTGAGAATGCACACATCTAATTCATTTTGTGAAAGAGAAAGACATTTTAAGAAACTTGGAAGTTCTCCATATGGTGCTGAAACCTTGGGCAGAGTTGATATTACATAAAGTTATACAATAATGTATGTACTAACAACATTGAAGTATGCTATACCTTTTATAATTTCAAAGATAATATTAAATTGATTTTCTTTTATGAAACATTAACACAAAATTATGCTGAAGTTTTCAGTTGCTTCTTGTAGGCCCTTATTTCCACGTTAGTACTCATTTTTGTATTTTTCATCCATAATTAAATTGTCTCATGTTTGAATATAACTTTTGTACTGTAACTTTTTTCTGAATACAAATAGTAAATATTTTATGAATACTCTATAAATTTAAGTATCTGACAGTAGTTACTGATATCTTCAGTTTGACAAAACACTGTTAATTAACTGTCATGTGTAATTGATGTTATTTATTTTGACAAATGTTGAAGTAATTACACTTATTGTTCCATGCACTCTATCAATACTACATCTTAAAGGTGCAAATTAGAAAACTGGATCTTGTATGCAGAATTTTAAGTAACAGATACAGAAATACATCTGTGAAGTTAACATCTGTCATGGCAACTCTAACAGAAAACAGCCTAAATTAATGTGATAACATTTTTCACTGATCTAAAGCTTACTGTTCAAAATATTATGATCTTAAAGTTTTCACAGGTCAGAATGCTTTGGGAAAAAGGGGTTTTAGATTCTTTTATTTTAAAGACTTTTAGTAATACTGTAATGAGTTACAATTTTCAACCACTCTTCCTGGTATACTCCATTTGCCCAAAATATTTGTGAAACTTTGTAGATGGATAGCCTTGAAAAATGATATTTTCTCTACAGTATAGTTTGGCAGCATTTTTTCAGAATTAGAGAATTTTAGGCTAAAGGGTAGACAGAGATCTCATAGGGTTTTGTTACTGTAACCAACCAATATTGATTTCATGTAACCTCCTACCACTGAACATCTCAAATGCTAGGTATTAGAGATAGTTAATGTATTTTAATATATCTCTGTTTGGTAAATTTATACTAATCTTAAGCATTTACCTCTCATATCCTTTGGACATACACAACTACTTGAATATAAACTTAATCTGGAGAGTAAGTGGCCATTTATTATGGATAATCTTAGAGCATCTAAAAATAAAACTGCCAACATTATCATGAACTAATATAGAAAAATATTCTAGAGCTACTTAGCTGTCCACCTGGAATTTTCTCCTACTTTAAAAGTGAGTTCAGCATTTGTTGAAATGCCAAGATGACAAGCTAAGATGACAAGCCTCCTATTTTTATATCGAAAGCTATCGCATTCTCTGCTCAACTTTGAAACAATGCCTCAGGCCTGAGCTTGAGGAACCCAATTTGAGGATCAGGATATTTCAGTCCCTGATACCTCAGTTAAGATTCCAGAGAGGTGCCAATTATGTTAGCTTTTTTCTAAAAAGATATGTAAGTATGCTATGTATACCTTCAGTGAGTAACGGTGATACAGGAAGGATTTGATACCTAGAACTCTCAGCTGTATACAGATATGACACATAAAGAAAATATAAATATAGTTGTTTTTAAAAAGATAGTTTTAATTAAACCATAATTTTTTTCATATGATTAGAAACTTTTGAAAAAAAGTTTTCAGTCTAGCTATAATTGGTATTCATAAAGTTTCAAAATATTAAAAAGATACACAAAATGCATTAAATAAGGGGAAAATATATTATTTGTCTTGTAATTCTTCTAGAAAGAGCTGCTTTAATATTTGACATTTTATGTATACAATATTTATTTAGGATTATCAGGCAAGAAAGTGTTTGCATGTGTTTAAGTACCATTTTCTTCTTTGTTTCAATCCTAGAAAATGAGGAGGGTTTGTGGCATGTATCTCTTCAAGGAGGAGTAAAGATGTAAAAATGACTTTTTGTCTTATGTATGGATAGATTGACTGTAATGTACGCTTTATTCAACATTTATATAACATTAACTTATGATACACACAATAGAATGTGAGGAAAAAATTTTTAGTACATATTTGAAATAAAACAAGAGAGCAGTGAAAGAAAGATGACCTGAAATTAAGCACAGTTTGCTCAAAATGTTTTGTGTTTATTTAAATGCCTAAGCATGAGGTAGATTTTACACAGTATAATATATTTGTATAAATATAGAGACACTAGAAATAAAAACCAAAACATGTAACCAATAAATACCAAAACATGTAACCTCTAGAAATCTTATAAATTTAACAATTAAAAATTAAAACAAAAAAGTTATAAATTACAGATTTAATCATTTCAAATAGCTATGCATTATGTAATGAAGGCTTTGTTTACTTCAAGATTTTAAATTTGACATAGGAATGACTCAGAAGGAAAGAAAATATGACTAATCTTTCCAACTGAGAGTTAGTTGTTAGTAAAACATAAATAAACTATTAAAAATAGTAGGATTTTCAATTGGTAGTTTTTACACGATTTCCATAAATTTTTTGAGAGAAATTTCAGTAAATAGAAAATAGAAACCCACTCTGATTCATTCTGCTAATAATATTTTATTTTGAAGATTTATTTGAGAACATGAAGGGAAAGGCTTTAGGGAATACAATCACTTTTACTATGATTGGAAAATTATTCATGATACATCAGGATTTCTCTCTGTGTGAAAACTCAGAGAAGCAGCATTAGTTTTCTGCTTCTGGCTCCCTTCTCTGAATCAAGACCTTCTGTGCCATTTCACACAGCCCCCGAGAAGGGAAGATGGGAATCAGGACTCTGGTGTTTAAATCAAAGACTGGGCTAGGTTAGCTTTCATTTTAACTTAGGGATGTTATATTGTATTTCTAGTACTTACTATTGTTGTCCACACACACATAAAATAGTTATACCAAAGTGAAAAAAGTTTAAATGAAATGAATATAAACTACAATAAGTTTTGAGCACCCCATCATAGTCTGGACTGTTCTCTATCTCAGTATTTTCTCAATTTTTTCCTTGTTTCTGCTTTGCCATGAGTTCTGTAATTTTATTAACATCTATACTTTCAGGAACTCTTCAGATATGTGAAGATATTAAGAATGTTACTCAAAAATAATAGACTAATAGACAAATATTCAAAGGCATGAATTTTTGTGTTTGTATGTGTTTCTATCTCTCTCTCTCTTTCCCTCTCTCTGTCTATCTCTACGACTGAGAATTGAACCCAGAGCTAAATCCCCACCACTCCTCTTTTTAATATAGCACCTCTTTAAATTTTCCCATCTAGAGTGATGTTAAAATCTTCTTTCTTCAGCTTCTCCAGCAGATATTAATACAGATGTGTGTACACTGGCCAGGAACTGACTTAGTTTATACATACATATCAGTAACACTCAACTAACTGTTTTAAAACACTCAATGAATCAAATTACTAAAGATATTTTAAAAACTAAAATGTTTATTACTTAATATGATGGAGTAGTAATGTCAGTTTATTTATTCAATTCCAAATTTTAAAATCTCTAATCTATTTAAAATAAATTCTGGCTAATTATTATTACTGACTCCATACTTGATCTAGAAAGAAGAATAAGGTAATAAGTAGAATAAAGAGATGAGCAAAACTTTCTGAGTATCAAAAAATAAACAAAACAAAATCAGTTCACATTGTTACACACATTTCATGATTAAATTTTTTTCCTATATGTATCTATAGTTACACACACATCACTTTGACAAAAAGTAACAGAGAAAGTATTATAAAATTTCTTTATTATTTAATGTACTTTTTTCAAAATAACAATTATAGGCATTACAAATCGTCTTGAAAAATTAACTGCAAATTATTTTAAATTATTCATTAGCTATTATTTCCAACAAAAATAATGGAAATATTTTTGAAAGATAAGTCAGTTTTAGTCTGAAAAAAATTAATGATAAATAAAGCTCATTTTTAGTAAATACAGGGAAAGGATTGAATAAAACATGTCAGTAACTATGAAAAGTATATGATTTTTAGTATGCTTGAAAGCTAACAAGTTACCTTGAAATATTTGTTAAATACCAACAGAAAATACAAATCTTCTGTATTAGCAAGAAAAGACTTAAATTTTTATGGCAATAGAAATCTGAAATTTGACCATTTGAACAATAGTGGAACCAGCTCCCCTCAGTGATGTGATAAGAACACACTGATACAGGCAAACAATGGGACATGTAGAATGAAGAAACACGTGCTCAAAGAAAACTTCAATATTTGTTAGATTGAAAACTTCAATCTAACTTTTGAAGGGAGTCTCATTATTATTTTATTGGAAGACAACAAGCTAATCCTTTACTCAAAAATATAGATTTCTATCTACTAAATTTCTTCATTGCATAAATTTTCATGAAATATAATCAAGAAAGTGATTAGCTACTAAATTTGTTCAAAAGATAGAAGCATGTGAGATATATAGAATATGGTGCTTCTAACAGGAGCTAACATCTTTATTGAATATATTCAAATTTCCAAATCTCAGACTATAACTACTTGAACACTAAATTTGATCTCACCCTTAGCACAGGTGTACAACTTTACTTTTATGCTAGCTGAGTCACTGATATTAAATGATCATCCATCTGCCAACTCATTTCCAATACAATGACTTGAGATTTTAATTTGTATTTGTATAGATGAAGAAATATTGTTTGATCATTTATATTTTTAAAAAAATTAAAATACTTCTAAATTTTTAAAGTGTTAATATTTTCTTATTTATGTTTCATCATACAGTATTTTTTCTTTTTAAATTTAAATCTTTATTGGTACATTACATATACGCATCATGAATGCATTCAACAATGAGAATTTGTACCAGAATATGACACAACATGATTCTCATTTTTTCCCATACCCATACCTATCCTACCACCCCTTATATACATAAACTTTGTATTCTTTCTTTTTTGTTATAATCTCATTAATTTTCCCCCTTCACTCTATCTCACTTTGAGTATTTTCTATTTCACAATATGTAACATACAATTCTAGAACCTATTTATATCTTTATTTCTCATACCAAAGAAAAGATGCTATATTTACATATCTGTGACCAATGTATTTCACTTATGTGGATGTCCTCAAGGTATTTACATTTAAGTATAAATGATTCAAACTGATCATTTTTTTTTTAATGTCAGAGAATACTCCATTGTGTAGAAGAACCACAGCTTTTTTATCCAGTCTGCAGTTGATGGACATTTGAGTCGTTTCCACCATTTAGCAATCATAAATTGAGCTGATATAAACATGGGTGTGCATATGTCAGTGTGATGTGAGTTTTAATTCTTTTTTTGTATATACCTAGCAGAGCAATAGATGGGTCAACTGGGACCTCCAATCCTAGCTTTTTATCTCCACAAAGTTTGTATGAGTATACATTCCCACCAACAGTGGAGAAGGTTTCCTTCTTCTCCACAGCCTCACCAACATTTGTTGCTGGCTAATTCTGAAATGCCAGTCATTCTTTGTGGAGTGAGATGAAATCTCAGTGTTGTTCCCATCTACATCTCTCGAATAACAAATGATGTTGAACATTTCTTCATATGCTTCTTAGCTGCTCTTACTTCTTCCTCTGAAAAGTATCTGTTCATTTCAGAAGATAATTTTTTATTATCTAGGAATCAATCTAACAAAGGAGGTGAAAGACCTCTACTCTAAAAATTATAGCACTCTTAAAAAGGAGATAGAAGATGATATCAAAAAATGGAAAGACATACCTTGCTCCTGGGTTGGAAGAACCAGTATTGTCAAAATGGCTATACTTCCAAAACTACTATACAGATTCAACACAATCCTGTTTGAAATCCCAACAGCATATTTCACAGATCTAGAGAAAAAAAATCCACACTTTCATCTGGAATCACAAAAGAACAAGAATAGCAAAAGCAATTCTAAGTAACAGGACATAGTGGGGGATATTACAACTCTGAACCTGAAATTATACTATAAAGCCACTGTGATAAAAACTGCATGGTACTGGCCAAGTAACAGACCTGGGGATCAATGGAGTAGACTAGAAGATCTAGAAACTACTCTAGATACACTGAGCCACCTCATCTTTGACAAATGAGCCAAAAACCCTCAATGGAAGAAAGATAACCTTTTTAACAAATGGTGCTGGAAAAACTGGGCTTTAACTTGCCAAAGACTAAAGCTAGACCTAGCTCTATCACCATGTACCAAGCTAAAATCAAAATGGATAAGAGACCTAAATATTAAAAAAGACACTCTAAACTTGCTGCAAAACAGGTTAGGTAAAACTCTTGAAGGCATTGAATTAGGGAAAGACTTCTTGAACAAAACCTCTATAGCATGTGAATTGGCAGAAGAAATGAGTAAATGGGACCTCATTCTTTTAAAAATCTTCTGAACAGCAAAGGAAACCACTAACAGAGTAAAAAGGCAACCAAAAATGTGGGGAAAAAATATTTACCAGCTGTTCCTCAGACAAAGGGCTACTATCAAGAATATATAAAGAGCTTAAAAAAATCAGCCCACCCAAATTAAAAGACCTAATTATCATACAGTATTTATATAGTCAAGAATTTGTATCTGTTTAAGTTATGATGGATACTAAAAAAAAATCTTGCAATTATTTTGCACTTACAGTGACATTTTTGGTACAATTTTCTTCATCAAAATTTGAACCCTCATTGTTAAAAATAAAATAAATATAAAGTGAGAGTGGTTTATTAGTCATATCATAAGATAAATATTTCATTTTACCAATCAGAATTGCATTATTATGAAATCTATCTTCGCATACTTTTGAAAATGATCTAGGATTTTTGTTTGTGTAAAACAGAAAAACTTAACATTTCTTTTTTCATTCATTATTTAATTTTTTGTATTACAGGTACAATAATAGTAGCCAGCTAGTATTTTATTTTAAATAATTGACTCAGTTTTAAATTAGGAATTGAATGATTAAATTAGCATTATGAATGAATCACAAAATAAATATTTTGTCATTTATTTATTGATTTGATTAATTGTAGTTTTTTAAATAGTTGATGGAGTGTCATAGGAATGTAGAGAAATCACAAAATGTAGCTGAGTAAACTCACAAATACTAAAATAAGTACAAAATTTTTGAGCTATAATTTAAGATTTTTGCTAGGAACTAGTATGGTTATGTCCTTAATTACTATTTTATTCCCAACATGTAATTTTCAGTAAGAGGAAATTTTAATATTTGAATTTATTATGTAGATTGTTAATTATCAACAAAAAATAGATTCTAGAAAATTATTTGAAAAAAGACAGTATTGCATTGCATATACTTAAAAACCATAATTCTAAATAACCTGACACGCCTGTCTGACAAAACCCAAAAACTAATGAACTATTACTAATGATTTTCAGAAAGTAAATGAGAAATGAATATATTGTCACTTCATTATGACATATGTTGATTCACTTTTCAGTTGTATAACTGATGATTATCCAAGACAATCGTAGAATATTTGGTCAGTACTTGTCAGATAAAATGAAATAATATGCTGTAAGGTAGCATATAGATTCTACAAATATTAATATAAAACCTCTGGACAAAGGTGAAATGAAAAGTAACTATATCAAAAATTTTTTCACAATAATAGCTTTTATGATTTTAAAAAATTTAATAAGATGTACTTTCATAATATCTCTAGGGCTTCAATAACCATAATGTTAATTTTAATTATGTAACTGCTCCTATAAGAAAAAGTATCCCTCAAAGCAATTTAAATTTTTATTTCTCTTTCTCTAAATAATTTTTTAAATTTTATTGATTATAGAAATGAATAAAGTTTTCAGTATGTTTGAGGGATATCAATGAATCATTTAAAGAAGCATACCAAATAAAACTTCTGACTTTTCATGCAAAATGACATGAGAATATCACTGCTTCCATTTGAATATCCACTGAAATGCTTTCAGCCAACATTTTGCAATCTGTCTGTCAAACAGTAACATCGTGGAAAAACAAAAAAATGTTACAAGGTTTAATTACACACATAAATATGCTTACAGAGTTAATACTGATGTCATTAATTTCTTTTTGAAGTACTTTCTAACTCACATTCTCCAAAAATTTTCTTTTTTCTACATTTTTCATTGATTCCACATCAGCTGTTTATAATTGCATCTTTGATTTCTGTTCAACTTAATTCTTCAGTCCTTCTTTTTACATGCATTAAATTTCATGTTTGAAGTCAATGGCAAACATATTCTGCGTATTTTACATAAACTCTAGCTGATAAGTAGAAACTGAAGTTTTTCACATGAGCTCTGGTTGATAAGCAGAGATTCAAGTGCTTTCTCCATCAGTGTGTTCTCCATATGGAATATCACTACAAAAATATGAATCCACTACTCTAATCATTTATGCAGTTTCTCTCCAAAAAAAGTGCAGGTAGAAAGAATATTTTTTTTCTAAACAAAAGGGTTTAGTATCACTTGGAAATTTAATGTCCATTTTCATCCAAAGCCCAAATAAAAACAATAGATTTCCCTTCGTCTATGATCCACAGTAAATTTCTAATGTTCAAAACTAAGTCAGGTTCTACAAATATTTTTTTTAATTCAAATCTTTATTGGTATATTATGAAAACACATCACCACTGCATTCCATATTGGGAGTTTGTACCAGTACGTGACATGACTTGATTCTTATTTTTCCCCTTCCCTCACCGGCTCTGAAACACCTGATCCCCTGTATACAAAAGATCTGGTTGCTTTTTAAAATCACTATCATATTCTTCTTCCCCTCATTATTTACCCCTACTCCCTCTTTCATTTTTTTAATTTTTAAATTCAAATCTTTATTGGTACATTATGAATACACATCATAATCGCATTCAAGATTGAGAGTTTGTATCAGAATATGACATGACTCGATTCTCATTTTTTCCCTTCTCCCCCACCCTGCAACCGCCCACCCCCTATGTACATAAGCTTTTTATCTTTTTTTCTTTATTACTGTCACATTCTTTTTCCTCTTGTTATTTACCACTACACTCTCTTTCTTTTTAAATATTTTCTAATTCACAATATCAACTATATATAGTAGAACTTATTTACATCTTCATTTTCTCATACTAGAGGAAAGATATGATATTTACACATCTGTGACCTATTTCACTTGTGAGGATGTCATCCAGGTGCATCCATTTGAGTATGAATGACTCAATCTTCTCATTTTTAATGGAAAAGTAATACTCTATTGTGTAAAAGAACCACATTTGCTTGATCCAGTCTCCAGTTGATGGACATTTGGGTTGTTTCCAAGATTTAGCTATCACAAACTGAGTTGCTGTAGACATGAATGTAGATATATAACTGTGACATGAATCTTTTAATTCTTTTGAGTATATACCTAACAGAGCAATGGCCAAGTCAAATGATATATCTAATCCTAGTTTTTTGAGGAATCTCCATATTGATTTCCACACAGGTTGTATGAGTGTACATTCCCACCAATAGTAGAGAAAGGTTTATTTTTCTCCACAGCCTTACAAAACATTTGTTGCTGGTTAATTATGAGATAGCAGTCATTCTTTGTGGAATGAGATAAAATCTCAGTGCTGTTTTTATCCTCTTCTCTCAAATGACCAGTGATGTTGAGTATTTCTTCATATACCTTTTAGCTTCTCTTACTTCTTTCTATGAAAAGTATTGTTTATTTCAGATGCCTATTTTTGAATTGAGTCTCTAAATTTTGGTGGGCTGATTTTTTTAAGCTCTTTATATATTCTGGATAGTAGCCCTTTGTCTGAAGAACAGCTAAGATTCTCTCCCATATTGTAGTTTGCCTTTTCACTCTGTTGTTGGTTTCCTTTGTTGTGCAGAAGCTTTTTAATGAAATAAGATCTCATTTGTTCATTTCTTCTGCCAATTCTTGTGCTATAGAAATTTTCTTCAGGAAGTATTTCCCTAAGCAAATGTCTTCAAGAGTTTAAGCTCACCTGTATTGTAGCAGCTTTAGTGTATCTGTTTTAATATTTAGGTCTCTTATCCACTATAGAATTGCCTGGCTATTACTACCCAAAGTTGGAGAACCTTGCTTTTAAAAACTCCTACAGAGATTTCTTTGTGTGCCCTTTTCTTTTCTGAATTTTCATGTAATTTAATTAATATACATTTTAAGAAATATACAATTTCATAATAAAGAGAAACTAAAGTATTGTTTAATTGAGGTATAACAAACTGTTTATACATCTTCGATGTGTAACAGACTTCACAGATAACTTCTTTCTCATTTTTAGACAGAGACTTGCACAATCAAGACCACCTTGCCTCCATTAGGAGTTACTTCTGACCTAGTTAAATTCCAGTAGCTTTATTCTCAATTGGTTTCATTTTTTCACACAGTAATATTGAGCAATATATGAAGATATTCTTAATTGTCTCAGATGTGTGCAGAGGAAGATGTATTAGACCTCTTTGGATCCTGTCAGAAGTGGCTCTGAACATCCTTAAGTGTACAAGAAAGTCCCCAAGACCAGGTGTTAAATTCTTTCAAAGAGCAATAGTGTCAAGATGAAAACAGTCTATTTATATAAAATCTTGCTCAAAGAGCAGAACTTGCACACGTTAAAGAGTATTTCTTCTACTACTCTCTAAAGGTCTTCTTTATTTTCTATTCTTAATAAAAAATATAGACATTTCTTAAGACAGTTGACTAGGAAAATGATTGCTTTCATATAGTCACTTCACTTTTATACTAAAATCTCAAATGATGATCATAAGATAATACAAAATAATAACTCAAATTTTCATCTCAGTATAAACAGAATTAAGACAATTTTGCATAGTTGTCTCACTTGCCCAAATATTTCAAAAGAAAAGTCATTGTATAAGAAATGTCTTCATGCTATTTCAGATATAAGTAATCTATGAACGGTTCTCTGTCCAAATGATAGTTTTAGTTTTATTTCATTTCTTTCTTTCCTTCCTGCTTTCCTTTCAGTGTGTGTGTCTCTCTTTCTCTTCTTCTCTGGCTTTCTGCACCCTTCCCTATCTCTGGAGAGCTAGGGATTGAACCACAGGGCTCTACTACTGCGCTATAACCCCAGCCCTTATTTTAATTCTATTTGTTTTAAAAGTCAATTTCAAATACAGAATACATCTTGAGTTAAATGTTAAGTCTAAAAATAACTTAAATCCTTTCCAAAGAGAATATAAAATCTGCAGAGGTACAACTATTCCCAAGTATTAGATGCTGTGGACATCAATATCTACTCTGATGTGACCTAGTGTTCTCTAATTATTTCAAGTACATCAGATGAATCTGACAAATCTAAAAGCAAAAATTTCTTCAAAACATATTTCTAGTTATGATATTGATAACAGGAACTGAGGCTGTAACTGTACAGATTTTGTTGATGAACAAATGCAGTAATTATTCTATCTAAACATGAGGACTGGGTGGTTTGTAAACTAGGTAAGACTTTTAGTCATACGAGCCCTTTAACTTTTTTTTTTTAGTTTAAACATTATCTTCAGATTATAATCTGTTTATGATTTACTCTGTCCTTTTACTTAATCTTCTATATATTGCAAGTTTTATTTTAAAGAAGTAAGAACAACAAATATCCAGTGTAGCCAAAGTTGGTATTCGTTCTTCTTTAAGATTACATGATGAACAGAAAGTAATTTTTCTACTCTTTCAATCATCTACCAAATTATTAGTGGTTTCAGCAAATGTAACACTTAATGCAAATAATCCTGAACTAACTAGCTAGCCCAAGTTAGTCTTAAACTCAAAGCAATCCTCTTGCTTTTCCTCTCAAATGCTAGGAATACAAGTGTTTGTCACCACACATTGTGGTATATGGTACTAGGGATCAAACTTGGGACTTTGTGATTTCCACGTAGACGTAAGAACCACTGAGCTAAATCCTAGGCCCTAAATTTTTACTTTTGTGGCATAAATTCTAAGAGATTATAGCTTATTTTTAGTCTTGATCATGGACTATTTGGAGCTGGTTTCATTAACATTATAGTTCTTTTTTATTCTTCTGAAAATACTATTGCAAATTTGATTACGATGTTAAGTCCTATTATTGATCATAGAACAGAAAGTATAATTTCAAAATGCAAAATAAAGATGATTTGTTTAAGTTGGTATAATCATCTGATAGAAAAAAAGGAAAATTGAATGTTCTGACTCATCACTTTAAATTGTCCTTAACTTGTAAAATCTTGCAAGAATCAAATGCAGCAAAAATCATGGATTCTAGCATCTTTTCTTATTTAATTTCTGTTATATAAACACAAGACAAAAATCATGTATAAATTTATAATTTAAAAAGGTAAAGAAAAGAATCCAGGATGAAAATGCATATAGCGTATCCAGCCCCAAAAGTTACTTATTTACATTCAAAAGTTGAGTCAGCCCATGTGGGATGCATTTCTTGGCAATCATCAAGGCCATGCTTCCACCATCAGGTATTCTTTTCCATTTGTAAAATTTCACCCATGGAAGCATGGGTGAGAAATTCAGAATCTTCTCACTTGTCAACCTTACTGCCTGCAAATTATGTTTTTCAGTTCTGCAGCTCTCTAGAATATAGATGTTGAAAATCTGGAAAAATGTTTTTTACTGAGATTGACTTGTAGATAATTATCTTCATTTTTCTTTTCTCAGTAACTAAAGAAAAATAAATTAGTTTCAGTGTAGTTATTTTAAACTGAATTTCATGGTACCTCAAATGCAATTATAAAACAGTTTCCTTCTCTCTGTGTTACTTTCTGTTTGTTTTACCATTTCCTGTTAAGGAATTTTTCTTTACTTCTTATTTCTTTCTTACAGAAATAAAATGTTTTTCCTTATCTTCATGACTTCTTTCTTATGGAAATAAAATGTTTTTCTTTATCTTCAAATGCTACCATTTTCAGAGTGTAATATGATTGTTTTAGTTAAATTAATAAAAATAATACTTTTGTTTAGATATAGTGTTGAATCCTTATAATTTTAGAGAGTCACCATGGAATTATAAAATTAAATGTATTTTGATATAGTATCTATTCTGTATAATTTATATGTTATATATATCATGTTGTATCTCATATTTGATCCTAAATATTCAGTAACTGATAAAATACTTCTGTGTTATTAATAACATGTTCCATGTTTAAAAGTAATAAATTATTCCTTTTATAGAAGCAAATTTAAAAATTTTTTTCTGAGACAGTCTTGTCTCGTAGTTCGGACAGGCCCTGAACTCACTACATAGCACAGGTGAGCCTGTAACTTTCCACAATCATCTTGCTTCTACCTCCTGAGTCCTGGGATTACAGACATGAGCCACCACAACCAGCACTGTGGTATATGGTACCTGGGATCGAACTCAGGATCTTGTGCTTGCCAGGCAGACACTAGAATCACTGACCTAAATTCCCAGCCCAAAATTGGAAACTATTTTTGAAAAAAATGATTTTAAAATTTTATTCTCAGTTCAGATATTTTTAAAAAATAGGTGAACTTTATTCTTTTTAAAATAATGTCTTCCAAAGCTTTATATTTTAAGCCACTTTATGGTAGAGAATATGTGAAATCTCTCACTGAATAAAATGGAAATGTAATACTTACTAACATTAGAATACAAATTAGTGTAAAAAGAAAAACTATGGCTTAAGTATTCTATATTGTATATATTTTCTCATAGACCCACTCTATCCATTTGGAGGTGACTGTGTCAATAGGCTGTCAGCAAAGTTGTTATAGACAGTGAAAAACAACACTGGCTATGGTTAATGTAAATTCTCTGGAAATTGTTACTTTGTTTTCATGTTATTTTCATTGTGCTTAAGTTATCCCGTAATTTCCCACTTTCCTCCCCAAAACAGCAGGGACATATAGTATTGCTTTGAACCTAGAAAGTTATATTTTATTGAAAAAATATTTTTCTATTTTACTGTTAAAGTATATGGTTTCACTATACTATTTCATGGCCTGTCACAGTTATATATTCCATGTTTGTAGTATTTAGGAGTTTCTTCTGCTCAGGAGTGCTACCCTACAAGGGTTGTCTGAGCCCTGCCATCATGAACCAGTGACAGACTGAGAAGCTGAGGAAAGTAAATATAGAAAAAAAAAGTGAGTATATTGAGGCAAACTATCAGATAAAAACAAACAGAATCACCAGGTATATATACCATTCTAATTAAAGCATATTTTAAAGAGAATATGATAATAAAAGACAAGTTGGAGAAATATATTCTGGGACAAAGCTGTTTCAGTGGTGAAGAACAAATTATCTGATGTTAAAATGTACCTTATGTGGAAAATTTCTAAAACAGTACACCTAATAACTCCCTTATTACTACTTACTTCCAAATTAAATGAGACTTCAGGATGATAGGTATAAAACTGGAAATATTTTCATTATTTGGCCTGCTTTATAAGACAGAACTTGAGATGCTTATTAATAAATGTAAATTAGTCCCAAAGTACTGTTTCCATGTAGGGATTTGGAGTTTGCTAATAATGTCTAAACAGCAAATTTAAACCTCATTTGAACACCGCAATCAGCGTGTTATGTTGGCTTATTCACAATTTTAAAGGTGTGAATATGTTTTCCTGTTTGAAAAGTCCTCTGACACAGCACCTGCTGCAAGCATTCACTTTATCATCCTTGCCAGTGGCTGTACATGCAAGAAACTAATTTCTCTAATTTATTTCTAAGTCTACATTAGAGACATTATCTCACTAAGCTTCCACAAATCCCTATTATATTTATATTACTGATGAGGTAAGTAATACAGGGAACACTAAAGGACTTTCCAAGGTTATAGCTATAAAATTGGTCCAGGCACCGTTGAAAGCCTCAGATGCCTGGTTTTGCAATGCTATCTCTTCACTTTACTGATTTTGCCCAAAGGAAAAGGTGTCCTTTATAACAGACAGCTAAACTTTTCCCAGGAGGGAAAACAGTGTAATAGCATCATTTAAAAAAATACTCGTGCTTTCAGTTTCCACCTTCTTCATATCTTAGAGGAGAATGTAGTATCAAGTGTCCAGTCTCTCTTTCCTAACATCAATCAGCCTTTTGACCTCAGATATTGATCTTATTTGAAGGTAAGCAATGATATTCTAAATAAAATACCTACCAAACTCTTCTTCTAATTTAGCTTTTATGTAATGGGTTATTTCCTCCTCTCTTTTGGTGATGAAATGAACACATATGTTCACAGGTATTTCACTCTTACTTTCTCACTCTTTCATGTTTTCCTTTATTTGAATTGTACACAAGTTTACATTGGAATATACCTAATGAAAGCTACTGCTGACCTTTAAAGAACAATAATTATTGTTTTTAATATTCATCTCTTTCCATTTTTATTCTATTCATGCTTTCATCTAGTACTTCTATTTTTTTATTCTTTAAGTTAATTTATTTCTTGACAAAATTCTCTCATAATTATGAAAGGTTATAGCTATAAAAGCTAAATATAAATATAGCTATAATAATATATACCTAAAAAATTCAAATAAAGTGGAAAATGTCTTGGTGCTGAAATCTTCTTTTTCATAGTTTCAATTTTGATCATTTGCAATGTATATTTTTCAGACTGATATCTCTAGAATTTATTGTGATTTATATCTGTTAGGTTTATAATGTGTCTTGTAGCTCTTGTTCAGGCAACAGAGAGTGCTACATGTTTTAAGTAAAATAATAAAATGTGTAGAACTATGGAAACACTTTTGACATTTAGACTGGCATGTAAAATTTTAGCAACTTTAACTTGCATTCACCTGAGAATAGTATTTAGTGAACTGAAAATAACCATTCATAGTTGTGTTAAAATTCTAAACAAATTGAGCCTTTCAAATTAAAGAGTCAAAATATGTATGATATTCCATTTATTGTTGTTTTAAGAAAACATACAGGGTAATTAATTTGTAAAGAAAATGGGCTTATTTCCTTGACACTTCTTTGGAGGCCAGAATTTCAAGAAAGCGTTTTATCTGTTCAGATTCTGTTGAGGGCCTCGTTGGCTGCCTCAGATATGGAAGATAAGCCAGAAAGAAAATGTCAACAAGAAACCAAAAGTTCATGGTGACTTCACTTAACAAAAGCACACGTTTTCAAGGATGTGTTAGTAGTCATCTAACTTTAACAAATATATAAGATAACCAATTTATAAGGATGGGTGATTTATTTTGGCTCATCGTTTCAAAAGTTTCTGTTCCTGATTGCTTGCCTACTTCCTTTGGGCCTCTATGAAGACAACATATCACTGTGAGGAACATATGCTTAAGAAAACTACTATTATGGTAGTGTTTAGAAAGGAAAAAAATGTTAAAGGAGGGCCAGAGATCCAATATCCTTTCAGAGCATACCCCTATTACTTAACTTCTTAATAGGTTCCATTTATTCAACATTCTATTATCTCTGAATAAAATTAAAGTGAAAACCAACCCTTTACCCCATGATCTTTGGGGAAAGATTTTGGTAACATACAAACTTTAGCAGGGACTCAATTGGGATTTCATGTGAACTACATCAATTTATTCTGAGGTAAATACTTGCAATGAAGTAATTACCTACATCTTGCTATGCCCAGCTCTTAAAGGTTTCATTGCCTCTGCATGATCAGGATTCCACCATATGAATCTATGGGACACAAGCAATCCCTAACTGAACCACATTAGGGAGATGAAAATTATATTTCATTGGCAAAGAAAATTTCAAAAAAAAAATTGACCATAGCAACAACCAAATTATAATTGATAAGTTTCTGGGTATTCAGTGTGGCTAAGTTGAAAAGTTAAAAACTTGGAGGGGCCAACCAAACTAGTCCCACATTTTTTAGTTTAACCTGTTGTTCTTTGCTCAAAATGCTCCCCCAAATATTCCTATGGTTTATGTGTGGCATTTGAATGGTGATTAGATCCTAGGAAACTAATTCACCAGTGGATAAATTCACCAGTGGTCCTAAGGACTCATTGAAGTTCTGAAGCTTATTTAGCCCCTATGGTAGTCTCCATTAGGAGGCCAGAAGCTCTGTGTCTGATGGCTGAAGGGTCTGCACTGCAGGCTGATGGTTTTGTGCTACAGGCTAAAGAATCTGCGCTGGAAGCCAAGAGATGATGTCAGATGTGAAAGTGAAGCCTGGACACCTCTGAAGAGACAGGGAATTGCCTTCTTTTTTGTTCTTGTATTCCATATGCCTACTAGTTTGTGTCACTCAGACTCAGGGATCTGCTGACTATCACATCCCAGGAAGGGTTGAGAAAAGCACTGATTTTGAAATATACCTAGAGTTTTCTGTTCTTAAAAAGACTTTCCCCCAGTAGAACACTAACTGAAAAAAAAAAAAATAAAAAAATAAGAGGTATTACTAAATGTGAAATGCTGTGTGTGCTACTAGACCAGAAGGCTAAATCAGACTACAGAGTGTTCCCTTTGCCCCCTTATCCCTGCATCAGTGGGGTTCTTGTATCATAATAGAATAATATGATTGATAAAACTATATATCTTCAATGTTATGTGAGAAATCACTAACAATTTTCTCAAATTATTAAAGTAAAAACAATAGCATTAGAGAAAAGTTTAGGCCATATCCCACAATTACTAATAATTGTGAGCTCAACTTACTGCCTATGCAAGTGAACATGAAATGTCACACTCAAGACCTGTTTACCACTATTTCTTTTATTTAAAACATATTATCTTTATTTTAAAATCAATGGAAAATAAAATAAAAGCATACTAAAGGAGCAAGACCAAAATGATAACACTTTTTAAAAACCACATAGTTTGAAGAGACCCTTAGAAAGATAAGAAATGGTCATAGTGTGTGAATATGTCAGAAATACAGGAAAGAAAGACAAAAGATGAGTCTTGAGAATTTATTAAAAAATTGGGAAGAGTAAGTGTGTGCATAATATTAGCATTGTTGAATGGGAACAAATATATTTTTTTAAAAATTCAGCACATAATAAATGCCTTACTGTGCAGCTACTATTTGAAGTGATAAATGATAGTTTTAGTGAGTGTAACCACACAAAGGGAGAGAGAATATTTATCAACTGGAATGTGAAATTTATTGACTTTTATGACAATTGTCAAATAGAACTTTACAGAAAACTCTCCAAATATATAGATAAATTATAGGAAACTATGTAAGGATTTAAGACTTAAAGTTAATATTTGAAAATAATATTACACAGATAAGACTGACATTCTCTTCCAGATCTGAAATAGACCCCCAAAGGCCCATGTGGTAAATGTTTAATCCCATGCTTTGTGCTAAGGAAGGGATAGAAACCAGGAGGTAGGACCCTGTGGGTTGAAGAGAACTCTGTATCTTTCTCTCCCCTTTCTTTCCTGGCTTTGAAGTGAAAGAAATCACTTTGCCAAATGTTCAGGCTGAGAATTATTCAAGTCTTTTCACTTAGCTACTTTTTAAAGTATAAAAAAGAAAGGGTGGCTGCACTGTAGGGCCAGGGATTAATATCTGTGGTTCTAGTTTCTGCCCACGGTCTTGAGTTTGATCCTTGGTAGCACAAAAATAAATAAATACATAAATAAACTATATCTTTGTCACTTTTTCATAGTTTACTGTTAGCAACCAAGTAGCAATCTGATCGCTTGCCTACTTCCTACTTTTGCAGCTTGGCTATTTCTTCTACTGATATCTGTAATTCATCCCTAGTGCTATCTTTAACAAAGAGCTCCTGCATCAGTATAATACAGTCAGTTTTATGTAATTTTTTCTTTTTCTTTTAATAGAAGGCCTACATTTCAATTTTCAACACCTTGTGCTTCATTTCCACTGAAACTTCAACTGAATATACATCACAGTCCATATTTCTATGACCTTTATGGTAATCACTGCCCAAGTATTCTCAAAAAAGTTTTCCATTTTTCTTACTTTTTAAATCTTTTTTTGAGACTTACCAGAACTGTCATTAATGCTTCATTCGTGATCATACAGTATTTTTTATTACTAGCTCAAAATTTCCTGGTCTCTGGAAACTTTAAATCACAGACACCCATTTACATTTTTCAAATTTTATTATTTATTTATTTATTTTTAATAAATAAATTTTCATTTATTAATCAAAGAAACTCACTGTTATACAAATTTTCTGTTTCAGTCCATGATCTATTGCTCTGAATAGCAGTTTGGGAAATTTGTAAAGAAATTTCTTTGTTCTAGTTCTGGGGGATGGAAGATTCATTATCCAGGGGTTATATATGGTGTCCTTGCTATTGGAAACTCCCAAGTCCCAAGATTGCACAGGGCATGACTGAGTATTTTGTCTGTCCCTTCCTTTCCTTATAAAGCCATTCATGTAGCTATTTAAGTGCTTTCTTACTGATCTCATGTATCTCTAATTGGTTCCCAAAGGCCTTACACCGAACTATCAATCATCTATGGCTTTGAACATATATTTTCCAGTGCATGAAATCTGACAGGCAAACTTAAACCATAACAATAAAGAAAAGAAAGAAAATTTAATAAAAAATTCATTAGTATGTACGTTAAAAAATTATACATGAAATACTGAGCAACAGAAATGAAGTTCATGCTAGTTTCAGTGTTAGACTTGAAATGGCAACAATTATCATCACAGTATGTAATAAGTACTTAATTAGACAAGAAGTATTATAATAGAGCCACCGGTGGTTCTACAATATTGGTCCTGCTGTAAAAATGAAGCAAATTTACATTTATTCATTGATTAATAATGTTAAGCACGTTTATATGCATTTGTATAGCATTTCAGAATTTCTCATTCATGAGAAATTAAAATTCCAATTGACAACAAATTTTTAACCACACAGTATTGTGAATATGCTTTTTCAAACAAATCATATGTTATGGTCAAGGCCATAGAAAAAAGGTCTTTGTAGCTTTGCAAAATAAAAGTTTTCAAAACATATTGAAAGCACACTTGAAATAGGCATCAGAGGATTATGTCATCAAAGAAATCAAAATCAAAATATCATAAATTTTTATTGGATATTGAAAAAACAATTCTAAACTGTCTATATAGAAGGAAAGGCATTAGACTAGTACATACAATGTAGAAAGAGAACAAAAGTTGGAGGACTGATAGGACATGTGTGAGTGTATTTTACAAACATATAATTTATCACAATTTTGTTGTATTGGCAAAATGATAAGAAAGCAGATGAAAAGAATAGAGAACCTACAGAAAGAGCTCCATTCACCAGCCAAAGGAATTTTGGCAACAGAGCCCAGGTGATTCTATGGAGAATAGATAGTCTTTTCACTGACTGGTGCTGGAACAACAAGATAGTCACATTCAAAAAAAAAAAAAAAAAAGTATGTACACAGGAATATATACTCTTTTCAGAAATGACTTCCAAGTAGATCCGAGAATTAATTGAAGCAATCAAAACTTTAAAACTCTTAGATATTACTATATGAGAAAACAGATATGGGGAAGAATCAATGAAAGTAAAATATGATGATCTTGATTATAATGAATTTTTTTTTGCTCTACAAAAACATTGCAAAGAGAATATTAAAAATCATAAAAGTGAGGCTAAAGAAACCTTCTATACTATTTAATTGGTTTGGAAATTTATATAAAACAGTTCTAAAAACTGACTTAAAAGCACAAGGTCTGATGTCTTTTTACCTTGAAATTTTAATGCCCTTTATAAATGTCCCTTAAAGGTGCAATACAAAAAATTCAAAATA
>PVIR01019368.1:0-32002 GCA_004026965.1 Petromus typicus
TCAGCCTCCAACTCACATCACAATCCTCCTGCCTCTGCCTCCCGAGTGCTGGGATTACAGGCGTGAGCCACCACACCCGGCACTGTGGTATGTGGTACTGGTTGCTACCCAGTCTTGTTATGTGGTTACCGGGGAATCGAACCCGGATCCTTGCGCTTCCGAGACAGGCGCCGGAACCACTGAGCTAACTCCCCGGCCCATTGTATGGTTCTTTTATAACGACTTAAATGGAAGAGCAAGATTTATATTTCTTAAATTTAGTTTTTTTTTTTTTTTTTTAACATGGAACATATGTTTTTGGTGTCACAGAATGAATTGGTGATGTGATGTCATGGAATATGACTGTTTGAATAATACCTGCCAAAATTGTTAGTATAGTGCTACTTATCTGCACATGGTACCGTGTAGATTTTCTAGATTAGATAAAGAGGCCACATGATTTGTGAATAAATTGCTTAGACTCAAAGTGAGAAGGTCTGCTTTCAAGTTCCAGTCGTTGAACTGCTTCACTGCAATTTGAGCATCATTAACTCATATGAAACTTTAGTTTCCTTCTTTATGAAAAAGAGCAGGATTAGGGCAA
The DNA here is from genome assembly GCA_004026965.1 of Petromus typicus. Classification (NCBI taxonomy): domain Eukaryota; kingdom Metazoa; phylum Chordata; class Mammalia; order Rodentia; family Petromuridae; genus Petromus; species Petromus typicus. The sequence continues at coordinate 584 of PVIR01019368.1, forward strand.
TTCATTTTCATGGTCTAATTAATGTATAAAATCTAAAACTTATTATTGATTTCTTAAAATTTATAATTTAAGGTTACAAGTTTTATTATGATGTTCATAGATTTTTTTATTATGATATTGGCTTTTTTGTTTATTTGTTTGTTTTTTGAGACAGGTTCTTGCTTTGTAATTCAGGCTGGCCCTGAGCTCAGCCTCAAACTCACAGCAATCCTCTAGCCTTTGCCTCTCAACTGCTGGGATTACAGGCATGAGCCACCACACCTGGCACTGTGGCATGTGGTACTGATTGCTGCTGGGCGTGAATCTCCACACCTAGTATTGTATGTGCTTACTGGGGATTGAACCCTGGCCCTTGCACTTGTAAGACAGGTGCTAGAACCACTGAGCTGAATCCTGGCCCTGATATTGGCTTTTATAATGTGTATTTAGGATGGATTTTTAAAAGAAAATTAGGAATCAAATGGATGGTCATGCATTCAGAGTTTCATGAATTATATGCATAATGATCCTCATGTATTGCATTTTATGCTGTTTATTTCTTAAAATTAGTACATTTATGATGAATATCAGAATTAATAATCTTTTTATGAATTTCATCAGAAAAAGTTAATGTTTTAAAAGAAAACTAATGAATCTTTTCTCTGATTAATTTCCCAAATTCAGAAAATTGGAGGAAATATTTAAAAAATGTTTAAAGATGAAAAATAGACTTTTAACATTTGTAATAAGGTTCCTATGTTTCATCTATAATAGAAGCATTGCTAGAGTTTGTAGTCTATGAAGCGTGTGTCAGCATGAGGAATATGCCTTCGGTTCATGTGCGATGTCAGCCTAAATGTCACAGGTTTACGCTGTTAGCCAAATGGAAGAGATGGCATAGATCAATGTCATGCTTGACATTAAAAGCCTATAGTTAACAGCAGTAGAGAAGAGTAGGTCACTGGTAATTAAGAATAGAAATGCCACTATAACTAATAACTACACTCAGTACAAGTTGGCTGAATTCTGGCAGGCTGAGGCAGGAAGATTCTAAGTGGAATCTAACCTATCTTGGTAACTTAGTGAGATTCTTTCTGGATATAAATACAAGAAAAGTAATGAAAATTTATATGGGAACTTATAAAAACTGTTACCTAAGGACCTTTTAAATGGCATAATCTAATTCATTACAGCAGTGATCCACTGAGTGTCTACTGTGGACATGCATCATTATGCCCAATGGCAGATTCAGAAATGATCAAGAAAAAGAAATTTAGTAAAATACACAGTTTCGTCCATGATTAGTAATGGGCACTTAATGCAATTGCTACTTGGGACAAACCAAGCTTGTTAAATTTTAGCACAAATGCAAGAATCCAACAGATGGAGGGAGGGAGACAGGTAATAAATAATAATTCCACAGTAACAGAGTCAGACAAAGGCAGGATCTGGCACCTTAGGGGAGTAGTGCTGGCTTTGCCCCTTGGTTGATATTTACATATTACACAACATCAAAACCCCAATCATTTTGGAGGTAGAAGGGCTAATAATATATAGATACACAGGTCCTTCTGTCAAGTCTTTTGCTGCCTTCTCTTTATAAACAGGAGCTAAATGACACTGATCTTTGTTCACTGACTGCAGTGGTAAAGTCAATGCGGAGATGTATTTGGAAAATGACTGTTTTTAGTGATAGCCTTGTTCAAATTGAATGTTATTCTCACCAGTGTTTCATCATGTCTGGAGTAAAATGAAGACATTCACTGGAATAGTTTGAGAACATAAAATAGTTTGTAATATTTAGTATTCAAATTTCATCCCTTTTTTGGTACTGGGGAATCACACTTGTGACCTTGTGTTTACCAGGCACCACTGAGCATCATCTCTGACTCAAATTTTTACTTTGATATAAACATGATGGGATATTTTTGATAATGGTAGATTTCTTTCTTCTCCTTCATGAATTCTATTGGTCTAACAAAAGTAAATGAAATAGAGAAAAGATGACACTGTTGGTGTTATATAAATATAACTGCCTCTAAATATTCTTTGACAATAAAGTAATGTTAAGAAGTCTAAAAATATATTGATATAAGCAAAAAGTGCTGAAATTCTGTGTGTCTGTTTTGCTTTCTCATGGTATAACCTTACCTATCCCTTGCAGAATCTGAAGTTGATTTGGTGGAAATGCTAAGATGTGACTTGCTTGCAGTAGTGATCAGTAATAGTCACTGAATTCTCACAGTGGGCAGGTGCCCCTGCTTTGCCTTGTCTCACTGAGTGTTCACAACAATATAATCAACTATGCATTTTCATCATCTACCTCCACATTTTTATTTCTTGGTGTGTGCGAGTGTGTGTGTGTGTATATGTGTGTGTGTGGGGGGGGGGGCATTGAAGGTTAAACCCAAGGCCTTTGTCCCGAGCTGCATTTCCAGCCCTTTTTTTATTTTTTAGCTTGAGACAAAGTCTTTCCAAGTTGCCCAGGTTGAGTTCCAACTTATGGTCCTCTTGCTTCAGTCTTCCAAAATGCTGTAAGGACAGGTGTAGGTTCCGTGCCTGCTCTTATTATTTCTATTTCATGTGCAAAGTAACTGAGGCTGTCAATACATTTCCAACCTTTAGAAAGACTTCTTTTGTTTTATAGCTGTCATTTGTAGTAAAGTGAGGGTGTTAAAATTAGTGCAAAATTAGTGTATAATAATCACTCATAGATACAGTTTATTATTCTAAGGTTCACACATATATGGCTTTTGTTGCTTTCATCTTGGTTTGTATTATAGGATGATTATTTTCCAAGCAGAAATTATATCTTTATCTGCACCAATCATCTGCTACAACTTACAGCAATTTACAGCCAACAAATCTACATACTGTTACATTCCTTATAGATTCAATGTCTATTTTTGAATAACATCTGTTGATGTTACTCTAAATACTCTGGGCTTTGGGGTGACACAGTTACACATAGATTGCTGGAAAAATATGCCATTTAAATATAGTTGTCTGGTTTTCTGGTATTTTGTAGAGAGTATTTCCAAAGGTAAAATTTAAGAGCCCTGATCAACCCAAATGAGAAATATTTGAAAGGCAAATAATGATGACATTATGAAATGCTAAATATCTCCCAATTACTTTTTGTTACTGTACTTAATTTTACCTGCAGAGCCTGGAAATCAATTATTTAATGTAGAACATTTAAATCTAATATTAGACTCTGGATAAGGATGAAAAGAAATTCTGAATACGTTTCCCACACCGATCTCAGCACCATTATGATAAGCTGGATGCTGTCCAAGTCAGCCATTAGACTGTGAGTCTTTTTATGTGTCTGTGTACAGATCTCTATGGGTGCCTGAAAAATATGTTCTTGCTAGGAATCAGTGTCGGCTGCTGACCCACAACTTTGCTGCTCGCATGATCCTGGGGAAATAATTTAAGGTGCCTGGATCTCAGTTTCTTCCTTTGTAAAGTAAGAGGGCTGGGTCATGACCCAGAAGATCCATGCCAGGACTAAAACATATTGATTCTGTAGCAGAGAATGGTGATTTACCGGAACTACTATGCAGTTTAAACCAACAGCAATCAAACTGAAAATACTCATTTATTCTTCCATTTCCTATAAATCATACTTTCACAGATACTAGAAAAATTATTGCCATAGCTCCTAAAAGGAAATTCTAATTCCTCCTTCCCTGGAATTATTAGATAGCTCATTCCTTCATGCGCTGTCATTTTTAGCACAAGGCCAGCGAACAGAGGTTGGTGGCTGATCTGGATGTGATTATACGATTCATGAGATTTAGAATTCAGTGTGGACATAGAACAGGGAAGGAGGGGGACTCCTGAAGGCAGTACTGAACAGCTGAAGTGAGACAAGCAGCTGCTGCCTCTGAACATTTTGTTACAGGAGAACATTATTTGTGTAAGAGCAGTTACTCGGAATTTCTGTTACGTAAAGCTGAAAGCATTGCAGCTAATCAAAGTGGAGTTATTTATCTGCAAGCATCAGATGAACTTTCACAACCATTAAATATATTTGCTGGTTGACCCTGAACTATGGTGTCATCTCAGCTTTTTAATACTTGCGTCTGTGATGGATGTGATGTGTGTGCCACATGCTTCAGTTTTTTGCACTCATTTTTTATTATTTTTCCTTTTCACTGAGTGTCAGCGACCATAATAGATACATTTGTGATTTAGAATTTACTAGGAAGTTTTTCTATTGGCAAGCCTTCTTGGATATCATTTGGTATTTATCTTCAATTTCCTCCACGTTCATTTTTCTTATTTTGTGCAGATTATGATGAATGGTCAGCAATCCCAAGTTATTTATTTGATGTGAACATTTCCAATGGCAAAATATTTCAAGAATACTATACTACTAGATTATCAAAACAACATGGTGAAAATACTTCAAATAAAATAATTCCTAAGTCCCTTGTTGAATCCTAAAGGGTAAAAGTCTGTGTTGTATAAGGATAACATTTGAGCTGATTCACATCTATTCTTTGAGAACAGTACGTTAGACATCTGGGATGTTTTTGAGATACTAAATGCATTGCATAGCATTCTTAAGAAGTAGTGATTGATTAATGTTTCCAAAATGTTAGAAGAGGCTTATGTGTCTTTAGCTATCATCACATTTTCACAGGAAAATATAAAATACTTCCTTTTAGAAACAGGTATTCTACAATTTACACAAACAGATCAAACCAACTCAAGAATGTGAGAGGCACTTGGTAATGGACGATAGAAAACCTCATCAAATTTTCTAAAACCGTGATTATAAACCCATATCCAGTGTGCATTTGTCAGTGATTGGACTGTAGATCGAGTGATAGCTCCCTCTATCTCTACATCTCGCACAGTCTGATTGAAAATTCTCCCTGGTGAGCTGCTGTCTTTTTTCACATAATTATACCCACTGGTACTACCACACAATTCATATTTCAATATTTTGTTCACATGGTATCTTGAGGCTGTCAATAATTTTGCTGAAATGAAATATATCACGTAATATGACACATTTCAACTCTATGAGTTTCTAGTAACCTTTAGAGAAGTGAATATTTTTATTTCAGGCATACTGGATCCAATTCTTGAGTAGTCTTGCCTGTGATGATTGTTATTCATCTTTTTATACTATTAAATCACCTCTTCCATATTCTTGAGTTAGATTAATGCAAAAACCTGTATGTCAAAATAACAGCACGGTGACCATCCAAAATGGTTATAGAATCCAACATTTCTATAAAAAATTGTTTTCTACATAAAATGAATTCCTCAATAGTTGCAAATTTTGAGACTTCTGGCTTTAAAAGTAAGTGACAGAATGTATAAATCTTGTCAAATTTATGAAGAATCATTTATTAAGTTATTTAATTGAACTATAACATGGAATTGGTTAATAATGTCATATACATATGAATTACTTCTAATATTACTCCAATTACAAGCTATTCCATGTTACCTGTGCAGCATCTTTGAACATGGAATTGGAAAGAGATATGGAGCACTGTATGCATACAGTATGACCTACATAGTTTATATAATATTTAAGTCAATTTCATTTAATTGATTCTCATACACCATTATTACTGATTTTTTTGCCATTTCATTGTGTCTTTAGGGAATCTATGTTTTTCAGCTCATGAAAGGGCTTGATTCCAACATGAAAGATCATGTGAAAGTGAAAATAGACATGTTAAAGGACTTCACTCTTTCACTAATGAAATACTCACTGTAAAATACTCTTTAAATTGAGTAAACTTTAAATATTGAATATTTGTCTAAATTTGTTGTGCTAGTCACATTATAATGCCAGTGCTTACCATCAGGTTTTTTCTTTAATAAACATTTTGTCTATTGCTTAAGTCTGAAGTAGAAATATGAGACATGAAGCTCTGATTTGCAGCATTTTCAGGTTTTTATGAGGTTAATACTCTAATTACAAGACATTTCTTGCTATTATGGCATCACTGACTATGGAGTTGAGAGGAGATATACAGCAGTGGACATTATAGTGAACTTCAAACACACTGACATAATAGATGTAAACAACATCATGACATTATTTAAAAGTAATGATTATAAGCAATGGTTTACTCTGGTTTAAATATAACTTATAGTTAATCATGAATAATTTTAATATGCAGTGTCTAACAATGAGTGTGTAATATTCCTCAAATTTAATCGAGGGTTTCTACACTCCAGGTTGGCCAGCTGTCACCCACCACGGGGTCTACACAAGGGAAATGTAATGGGCCCAGTCTGCATACAGATGTTCTAGAAATGCTTATCTTTTCTGGAGAGTGAACAAAAGGGCCTTGAGAGCAGAGCAATATCTTAGTCAGACTGTGAGCTCTGGAATTAGATGTTTACACATTTTTTTTGACCTTCTTATTTGGAAATTAAGCATAGTAATACCAATAAGGCTAATATCATGTGTACAATGAAGTAATACATGTACAAGTGCAAGGCCAAGAAGAAGACGAAATACAATATGATCAAATTTACAATTTAATGATCACTCTGTCTATACAATTATATATATATACATATATACATATATATTTTGACATACATATATACATGTATATTATATATATACATATAATTTACTTCTGAAATTTTTGATATATATAAATTATATATATAAAAGGTGGGACATCATGGTTGTCCTTGGATTGAGGTGGTAAGAACAGAGATAGAGACACTTGGGTAGATTTCGAAGATACTTAAAAGAAAAAAAATTGGAGATGGCAAGAATAATTCCAATACTTTTGAACTAACCATTTTAGCAGATTTCTTCTTCGTTGATAGAAGGAAGAATGAATGAGAGTTATTTTCATGCCAAATGGGAGATCTGTTGTTTGATTTTTTAAATTATAACTGTGAGTTATAGTAATTTAAGAATTTCAGGATATGTGGAATAGGCTGAAGAGATGTTTGAGACATATGAATTATTGAAATAATGATAGGTAATGTGTATTTACCCTACCTTAGTAAGTGGACATATATGGAACATCAATGTAAATCTTGTATGTAGACAATATGAGAAAGATCAATTATCTTAAGCAGACTGTATAATATCAATTATACTGATTAAAAAATGAGGTTCACATATACTTTTTTCCTAAAATTTGCCTGAGGTCTTATAGCCAATGGGTATAATGAATACTCAGTATATATATATACATTGTAATGTATATACATTATACTCAGTATAATGTATACTCAGTCAAGTGTTATCCTACTCATGATCTGTCTATTGTACCTTACAGTCTCCAATAACCTACATCAGCCTTTTATCAAACGACAGCATATTAACCAGTCAGTCATTACTAGTTTTTTACTCCTTTCCTCTTCTGCACAGGAAAATGGATCATTATAACACTGACTTCTTAACAGTGCCATATGGGGGAGAGAGAAAGAAACTGAAGCCAAATTCAAAATGAAATTAAATAGTGTCTAAGGAATACAAAATTCCTCATAATGGGTTAATAAATTTTGTATCCCTCAAATACTCTGTAGGAGATATTCATACAATTCTTTTTATTGGAGAATGAGCCAAATATGTAAACATCAAAGTTCCTTTTCAAAATAGTTCACCCAAAAGTAAATAACGAAGCATATGTAGGAATATAAAATATTTAATTCTGTAACAACTGCACAATTGAAAAAGACATTACTCACTCTAATCTCAAGGTCCCAATAGTCATTTTACAATAGGTGACAAGTTCCACCAACTCCAGCCTATTTCCTGTTAACGCAAGTGTCGTCTGTTGCTGTTGTTAGTGTGACAAAATACTGGAACCTTTTTATTTAGTGTATAGGCCTATTTCAGACAATGTTGAGAATAAAACAGATCAGAGATAAATTTGGTTCTGTACATTTATTACTTTGTGTCTTAGAGGATTTGCCCTTTGAAGAAACAACAGTTTCATTATATTCAGGCTTCTGGCTGAGTGTATTAGGATCAACTCCACTTTTAAAATAAATTTTTATTGCTACTCTTTTTAAATAAGGAAACTGAGGCAGCGCATTGTGGCAGTTGGGAAGTACTGATTGAAGTACTTTCCTTTTAGTGGAGAGTTCATTCATTTGAAGTGAATTACCTATTCTCAGGAGCCCTATGATGGCCCTAGCAAGGCTATTTATTTCCAAGAAGGGAGTATTTCACTTTTAAGAGGAAACATTTTTACTTATTGTATTGTAGAGTTGTGCCTGTTACTAATATAATAAGAAATATATATCCTGACTATGCCCACGTTAAGCCAAATGCTGTGTTCTGTTTTTCCTAAGCAGAAGCTTTATGGCATGTAAGTGCATTAAAGAAGATTGATCAACTTAATAAACTTATATATAAACCTATCAGTAAAGGATTACAAAGAGGAAATCCTACTTTGGTTTGGAATACTTGCAAGGTTTACACCAGATTTCAATCAGGGTTTCACCTCATTCCGATTTGTGAGAGAAATCCTTTATCCTGTTTTGTGACACTAATATTTGCACTATGGAAGAAAACTCCTGAACAAAATTCTGTCACTAACAGCCATAATTAAAATATTTTGCATCTGGAATTTTTGTGTCCTTAAATATGAGAGTAACACACTTGGTTGTGTTACAATCAGTCTTATTTAATTACATTTGTTTCCTTGAGAAAAAGGACTAGATACTCCAAAATTTTACATTGTTTTGAAGGAGACAAAAAAAAGCTTGCATATTTTTTTCTAAGTGAGTATATCACAAATTTAATCCTGTACTATAGGATGAAGGCATGGCTCGAGGGAGAATATGCTTTTAAAATTGTAAAATTCATTCTTTGCAACTATCACTACAGTAAGGAACAGATTTAATACATTAACAGACATTGTATGTTGACATAGTAAAAATATACCTTGAAGATTTCAACAGACATCTTTCTAAACATCTTCCAGTGATGCCCATAAGTAAACTTATTGTGAGCTGTACAAAACAGATTGTCTTATTATGTCAACATTTTATACATGTCTTTTGGTGAATACAAGCAATTATTTCTTTTGAGCATTGCCGGATCAAAGAAGGCTGAGATATTCAACTTTAATAAATATTTTTGACATAGGTTTTCATTATGGTTGTAAAAACAATAGTTGCTTCATTGTTATTTTATATAATCTTATTACAAGTCCTTTTTGGATGTTTACTTATATCATTTACATTTAAATTGCTGATACTGAGGCTGTATTTAAAAACATTGTTTCCTATTTAGTAGGTATTTAATGTTCCTTCCTTCTTCTTTTTTGCTTTGTTGTGGGTTTAGAGTGTAGTTATTGTTATTATTTTTTTCTCTTTTAAGGAAGGACTAGTACAAAGTCCTTTAGTACTCTACTGAATTATTCAACAGTAAATATTTTTATTTTAAAATATGACATACATTTTAAATTTATTATAATATAATGTAAATAATGAGTTTTGCCAGATCTTTTTACTGTCAATCACCTTTTTTTGTGTCATTATTGTCCTGTTTTTAGTTAATCATTATTTAAAAACCAATAGGACATACTAAACTTTATATAGTCCTAATTTAATTACTCCTGAAATTTTTGTCTTTTCTCCTGGTATTATTTTCCTCTCTGATAACTCCTCTTAGAACTTTAAAAATACAGGTACACTGATAAAACTTTCAGTCACTTTCTTGTTTATTGAGAATTTGCTTTCATACTTCAGTCATAATTGTAGTATAAGATTCTCAGAGAAGAGAAACTTGCTTCCAAGATGGCATAGTCTTGTCTTTAGCTCCTGAGCTGTTATGGAGGGGACAGTTGCTAGCCAACTTGTTACTTCTGAAGGTAATTTATATTTTTACTCTAGTCACTTTTTAAACATTTTATTTTTAATATAATATGCCTAAGCAGAAGATATGATTTTATTTTGTTATTTTGTGTTTGACATCTTTCACAGAGATTCTTGTTCCTGTTATTTCATATATTTTGTTATTATTTTGAAATTTCACTACCACTTTAAGTATTTTTCTAGTCTGAGGAATGTGAGTGTAAGTGAATCGATTACATTTTACTTCAGCGTTTAAAATGTATTTTTGTATATATATATTCATAAAAAGATATCAGAAAATATATAATTTCAAATTAAAAAGGCACAGGATCTGTGGATAGGCTCAAAGTATTTTATGATTTTCAATGTTGTGATTAAAATTATTCACCAATTTTGAAAGTAGTCTTTCCGTGTGATTGTTATAAAAACCATGTATTGTGAGAGTGATCACGCAGTAGTATTATTGATGAGGGAGGGAGTGAAGAAGGAGAGAAATCCAAAACAGATACACTGTATTTTGCTCAAGACCCGACTCTGTGCGGTGGAACCTGAGCTCAGGCCAGTGTTTCCTGGCTTTTAGGTCTTCACTTTGCCTAAAAAGTAAAATGGCATAATTTTTAAAGACAACTCTGGAAACAGTGTTTTCAAGTAGAGCTGAAAAGGAAGGACTAGAAAAGAGTGACTGTGTAGAGAGCTGTTAAAGAATCTAGATGGAAGTGACAAAGGACTGGGTTTAAATGGCAGCTATGGAAATGGATCCTGCCTTCAGCTTTTTAAACTGTGTCCTATGTCCTTTAACACATTTTCTGTGAGAACTGGTTTGATTGAGAGTCTTTACAATCCTTTTAAAGGTCTCTCTGGTGTTTTTTCAATGAGCTGAATGCTTTGGGATAATCTCTCTGATTTATCTAAGCTTAGTAAAATGTTCAATAAAAGTGGACCATTTGAATTCAGTGAAAGCAGACTGCTGCTAGGGTTTTGGAATGTTTTCTAATTTCTACGTAGAAACAGATAACAAATTAAACATTCAAGGGAAAGAATATGTTCCATGGGTTTCATTCCTAGCTGACACAATGAAGTTTGTGCTCTGGCCAGAGAACTTTTGTCTATTGGAAGTCTTCCCTATTGAAGGCCCACATTTTTCCCTCTTGCTTTGGTTTAGTAACCTGTGGGCAAGTTAAGCTGTAGTGAGATGATGATTTCCTTATAGATTTATGTGTCTGTTTCTGTGCAGTGTAGTGTAAGGGGGCCTGACTGAGAACTGACTTCACAAGACCAGACTGAACTGTGCTACTGACTTAGGTTCCATTGCTCATCCAAAGAGTCTCATTAACCTCAAAATGGAAATTCAAATTATTAAATGTGTTTTATATTTCCTTACTGGTATATTTAATAATATCAAGCAAACAAACAAGAAATAAATACTCCAACTTCTTTGTAAATGAGAAAAAAAGGAAAATATAACTCAACACATTTATATCTTTAAATATGTGGCTGGCTTGGTGGTTGGTATGAATTTATTGGTTGGAAGTTAACTTTATTATAATATGTGTACAAATAATCATATATCTGTGTGGTTGATTATGCAAATTGACTCAATATTATTTCTAATCCCCTCCTATGTGCTAATAACTTCTATAAAAGACAGAGAGCTATTAAATACATTTTATGGATTCTTATGCAGCTTGATTTCTGCATGTAGTCTAGGAAGTTTTTTGTAGAGAAATACCCAGGAGACTTAGAAGAGAGAAATGAGCAATGTGAGATAACAGCTATGACTAGAATGTTAGCCAGAGGTCTCTGTATTATAGTATTGCAAGTATGTTTATACATACACATATACTCACACACATGTGATACTATGAAGTGATAGCTTGCCAAATTGAGAAGGCTGGCAAATGTGAAATCTGCAAGGTAGGCCAACAGGAGAGAAATTCAAGTAAGAGATGCAATATTGAGTCCTAACTTTAAGTGGGTCATCAGGCTAAAGGCTTATGCATTATTTTTTAAATTTTGAGGAAGAGCTTTTGACTGGGAAGAAGCTTGAGTCTATGTTTCTTATGTTTCTAAATTACTGGATATTGCATTGTGGAGATACATCTGCTTTACTTACAGTTGAGTGATTATAAAGGTTAAACATATCTTAAAAAATATACCTTCACAGAAACATCTAGAGCAGTATTTGAGCAAACTACAGGATGCCAGAGCTTAGTTAAGTTAACGTATGAAGTAGCAACTGTACCTGGGAAGATAAGATTTGGGCAACTTTGTGGATATTTTAATTGTTAATAACTAGGGGTAATGATACTGAACTAGAGGATTTTTTTCCCAAAATTCTGATTGATGTTTCTAGGCTTCCAAGACAATTTTAAGCTCCTTCTTTACTTCCTTGTATGAACAAAGTCTAGAATGGCTAATATTTTCTATAACTGAGAATCTTGTTCAAAAGATAAATGATTTAAAGTGATTCAGCCTCAAAGATTTGGAACCTAGATCTAGTTTTCTCAAGTGGACTGAGTTTAAAACTCTGAGGATCTAAGAAGTGTGAAAATGGTTGCAGTGATGACGGATCTTTACGAACAGCAAGAAGAACATAAACTTATTAGAAGAATTTGCTGTTAATAACTGCACTAGATATTTTATTAGAAAAAGTGATACAATGAAATCTTTGGCTTAAACAATGGTTTCTGGGTATTTTTCTCACGTTTGAATAAAAGTCAAACAAAAAAAAATCAGAAAAAAATGTGTTTTCAAGCTGGAACACTATCACCAAGAGGAAGGTGTGGAATTTAATTTTGAATATCCAGGAACTATGATGATTGGTTGGATTTTTTGCCTTGTGAATGGTACATCGTCAAATGGAAAAGACTGCAAAAATCCCCTTTGAATTGTTTTGAATTGATTTTGAGGAAAAACATAACAACCGATGAACGTATTTATATGGAGAATGTACTGGAGATTCTGAACACAGCGTACCTAGAAAGAGCAACGGAGAGTCGTTCTGCTTGCTTTATTTGTTGACTGACATATCTTAGATAAAGAATATCGGAGAAAATTTGTTACATGCCACTTATTTATCCTCTAAGAGGACCATCAGAGAATCCTAAAGGATTCTACTCTCAAGGCACCTGGGACAACACAAGTGTCTTTGAAAAGCAAGATGATCAGTTTTCTCTGTAGTATAGGAGGAAGGTGGAGTGTATTGGCATAGAAGTGGGCCTTTCATTGATAGTGCAAGGGTCTACATATTAGTGTTCTAATACTAGGCAAGATCGTTTGTTATAATGATAGATAAGAGAGAAAGGGTGATAACCAGAATATTTTTTTCCATATAGGTCTTTCTTGATATCCAAATTATAATAGAGTTTTGATGATACACTAATTGGGAAAGCATGTAACTTCTTAGTTTCTATAAGTACTTTTCTCACTTAAAAAGGGGGAACAAAAGAAAAGTCAACTCTGAGTCTAACAGAAGGCTAAATTGAACTGAAAATTGGTTGATTTTAATGTCCAAAGATCTGCCACTTTAGAGTCTTTGACTATTAATTTAAAATACCAAAGTACAATTTTGCTAGAGGAAAACATTTGAATATCAAATAATATTCAAATTATAATGATAAAAATATCATTTGGAACGTCACAAGTGTAGAGAATGATATTCCTTCATGTACATCCTCAAAAGAACCTATGATCAAAGTAATTGAGAAGTGGAAAAGGGATATAATTGGGCTGGTTTCAGATTACTGGCCCATTGACACTGAGTCACTGCTAATTATCTGGGTACTCAACATCCTCTTTTCTTGTCAGAGAAAGTTAATGAGTATAAGGTAATAAAGTTGAGGAGTGACTTAAAAGATACAAGAATTTTAATCTGTCCATCCTAGTTTGTCACCTGCTTTCCCATATAAAAGATGGATTGTTTTTAGACAATGATGATACATTATTGTAGAAATAATACTTGTAACTTTTTACATGTCATATGACTTTTAGTGAAACAAATAGGCATTGCCATGCTATCATGGCATGTGATATACAGTTATTGATTCAGCCAAGTTTCTTTTTTAGGAAGTTGAGAACGTTAGATGGGAATTAAATCCACTTGGCCGAGCAAATACTATACTTACAGCGTCTAATTTTAGATACTTGTCATTTCTCTAGTCTGGGCTGGAACTTCATCTGCAGAGACTCTCATCACTGCAGTATGATGAGAACACTGAGCCAGTTCTTTTCACTGATGACACATGTGGCTAGATGTAGGGAATAAGAGATAGTGGCGACTTAGATATTTTGATAAAATACATTCCTACCACAAGATAGAGATAAACTCTTCAGAAATTCCCAGTTCCAAATACATAGCAAAATTTCCAAGAACATAGTAGTTTGAAGTATATTGGCATATTTTTTCCAAGGGGCAAAATCTCACTTTAGACTCTATCCAGCATTACAAAAATAGTTTGAATTTTGGAAGCATCCAATAATACATTTGGCATGGAAGTAAATTCAAGATAGTTTTTGAATAATTAGGTCACCAGCTTTTAATTGGGCCTCCAAAATAAACAAATATTTAAGCTGCATAGTAAGCACATCTGACTTTTAGCCTTTATGAACAGGCAGATTTAGGAATGTATGACGGATTTGAATGCTGGAAGGAACAAATGAAAATCCTAATAAGAGGATCAGAGACCCATCTTATAGGTTGGAAGCCAAGTTGTGCATTTATTCTTTTATAAATGTTGTATCATTTTGAAACACAGCTCTTTACTCTGTTAGATACTCTAACACTATTCATGATGCTGCAGATAATGATGCAGTCAAAGTTTCCACCATAGAATTCACATCACAAAAATAGCATTTTAACATAACGTTCAAGTGGCATAAAGGAGAGGAAACTCAGGAAGCTATTGAAGGCAAATGAGCAGGATGATGGAGGCAAATGAGCAGGTGATCCCTTCATTTATGCTCTCTTTCCACTCAGTTACCACATCTTCCTTCTCCTAGACCACAGCTTTATGGAGCAAATTGCATCCAATGACTGTGAATGATAACTTTAAACCTATTTGGATGATGTTCTGACACCAAAGAGGAGAATACTCCAGAAATACATGTATTGACTCTCAGTGTGGCAAAGAAACACTCCAGGCACTAAAACTGTAGGAAGTACGGATGAGATGACATTTTAACTTTGATTATAAAGAATGTTGGGCGGGGTGTGGCTTCATTTAAATTTATGAGTTCTATCTAATATTGGGCCCGATGATCATGGATATCAAAGGATACATTGGAAGATTAATGACATAATAGGAAGGGAAATTATGTAAATGAGTCTCATATTTGAAATCTCTATGTCTCATGTGACTGATCAGCAGATGGTTCTGTCTGCAGAGGAACCTCTCAGTAATCATCTGAAAGATTGTCTTCTTTGTCAAATTCAGTTTCTACTCATCTGAGCTCGAAGTTTATGTGATTGTGACAAAAGCCCCCTTTCCTTTCCCAGGAAAAAGTGTATGGACAGAGATCTGGACATAGGAGTCCTCTCTTCAAAGATTTCCCTAGTCTAGCTCTTCCTGGGTACCCAAGCCCCCAAGAGCGGTAGTCCACTGAGAGCTCCTGATGTAACAATAGCACGAGGAAAGGTCCACCAGGAGTCTGGGAAGAGGCTCTGTACTTTGAACTTCTCCATTCCAAAGGGAAGTGACTTCTCCTTGGAATTGATTTTTATACTGGACATGGATTTTTCTTTTCTTCTGATATCAGTCAGAACTATTGTGAGGTTTTCTTATGCACTGTCCTGAAAAGCAAAACAAGGAAAACACAACATGGCTTTTCACCAAACGATTCATTGTACCACAGAAAAAGTAAGAAAATATTTTAGAGTTCAAGGGATTCATTTTGTAAACTTAAAAAATTTATCTGTCACCAAGTAGCCACTTGACTTATAGAAAATCAAGTGTTCATGTGAGACAAAGTAGTAATCCAGAGGGAACAGACTACAGTAAAGATATTAGGCCTTTCCTACAGCATATGGGAAGTTCCAGGAGAGCACACAGGGTACTGTGAAGCCGAATGAAGTGTTCTTGGAAGCAGAAGATAGAAGAGACAATTCTATTCTTTTGCTTTGCTTTTTGACTTTTATTCCTGTGACTTTACATAATGCTGTGTTGGAAGTATTAGAAGATGAAGAGTTGGTATTTCCAACAATGTATATGTTCTTGTTATTAAACAAGAAGTTGAGACACCCAGCAGATATTATTTGCTTTTGTTAAGCACTACATGACTAGATCAAGATATCTTTATTTAGGTGGAAATTTTGTCCATGTGCTACGC
Source organism: Petromus typicus (assembly GCA_004026965.1). NCBI lineage: Eukaryota > Metazoa > Chordata > Mammalia > Rodentia > Petromuridae > Petromus > Petromus typicus. The sequence goes on from PVIR01019368.1 coordinate 16,703, forward strand.
ATGGGAATAGGTGGAAGCAGGCTTTCAATATCAATAGTAAATATTTATTAAGTATGGTATCTATTCAATACAGATAGAGTGGCATAGATGTCTCATCTTCTTACCAGTTAAAGAGCTATTGTCACTTACTAGCTTCCTAGGGGTAAATGCAATATGCGTTGGATATAAGAGTAGAGTAAAGAAGAAATAAACAGGAATATAAACAGAAAAACTTCAGGAATATAAATTATAGTGAGACCAACAATTTATATTTTATTCAGTTATGCATATATTTAGGTGTAGATGTATTTTTCCAAACCCAATCTCTTATTTTTATATTAATGATGAAGACACTGGGTAAGTAAAATCTAAAATGTAGGTTAGAGGATATCAAACTGAGATTACAGCTGCATCTAGCACATAAAATGTCTCACATTGTGATGCTTGTGGCATTTGGCCCTCTTGTGAGAAACAAGAGTATTTTATTTGTGTGATGCGTAGTTGAAATCTATCAGGCAGGGTCCCACTGTATTTACTAGGGTTTCTATTTTTCTTTTTTAAATCTTTATCGGTACATTAAATATACACATCATGATTGCACTCCATAATGGGGATTTTTCATCTGGGAAGATGGGCATGCTTGGGGGATGAGCAACCAGAGAGTTGTTTTCTGGTCAGTGTTGTAGGTTGGCAGTGGGTTTTCTATTAGAACAATTCTAGGAAGGTAGTTGTGTTTCCTGACATTTTATTCCTGAGAAGGAGGAGCCTTCAAACTTATTTCCCTGGCCAGTCTACAAATTCTGTGGGTTTTCAGCTATCTGCAATAGACTCCATTGTGCTAATGTGAATTCTGACAATGGAAACTTATAAAGATGACTGATCCTTCATCCATGGATCCACAGGATAAATGTTTATTACCCACAGTGAAAATGTTGAGTACAAAATTTCCCATAGTTTAAAAAAAAATGGTTAAACTGAGGGAAGCAGAGGTGAAAAGTACTGTTTGATAAATCAGAAAGAAGCTACGAAAGGAGCAGAAAGCCCTTCTCCACACTTGTCCCATCTTTTAGCACAAAGAAGGGCTGTACAATTCCCCTGGAAAGCCTTAGGCTAGGCTGCCAGCATCCCACATAAAGGATTCAGGGCAAAGTCAGAGGTGCGGGTGGAAGAAATCAAGTCCGGTCCTGCTAAGGAAGAATAAGGTCATCAAGTCAGCATTAGATGAGAAACAGAAAGAAACCAAAAATAACTACTATTTCATTATGTTAAACAAGTAGTTGTTCACCTTTTCCTCTCATTCGTATAACCAGCTATAAATCAAAAAGGGCCAGAACATGAAGAAGAGAGGAAAAAAATGAAAGAGCAGACAGTGCTTTGTATCCTACTTGAGCTCACCAGGCCCAGATTCTGGTCAGCAGAGGAGACAGGGGTGCAAATGTATGGTTGACCACATAGACACTTTAAGAATATAAGTGAAACAGGTAGAATTTTTAAGTTAGCAAGTATAATCCAAAAATATGTCTTAAATGTTATAAAGAGAAAAATATGTGACATGCAAGGACCGAGAGTTAGTCAGTAAGGAAAAGAATGTTATCACCTCTTAGAGTTCATGTGGGACAGACAATCTAGTTATATTTGACAAGTGGTTGGAGAAATATATTAGTGGCATAACCAAAGTGATTTGAGGTACAAAAAAAGAGCATTTAAGTTAGCTGGATGAGTCCAAGAACATCCTGAGCTAAAGGCTGACAGTGGAACTATGTGTTGGAGCATAACAAGGAAGTTAATTTGGTGAAGAAGAATACGGTCAATAATCGCAGTCACACGGCACAGGAAATAGAGGAAGGCTGAAATTTTGTGCTTTGGTTAAAACATAGAGAAAAAAAAGTTGACAGGAAGTAAAGCAGAAAGAGTGAAAAGAGTAGAGTTCTGATACAATGTTTAAATACTTAGGTCTGGGAACTACCATGATCTACTGTACCGCTGCTTATTTTTTGGAAAGCAGCTGTATTGATGAGAGGTTTGTTTTAATATGGAAGAGATTAAAAAGAAAGAGATCAACTAAGGAGTAGGCAGTGGTAGGTTATGAGAGTTTGCAATGAGCTAAGTTAAAAAATGTAGAAGAATGTAATTATACATTTTTCCAAGAAGAGAAGTTTCAGGATTTGAAGGCATAGATTGGGCCAATACTGGTATTAGGAAGGTGGTGGCATTTTAAAATTTAATCTAGGTTTATGATAATAAATCTGTTGTAGGAGAGTCTAGTGAATATAGATTTCCTCTTTCTTTCCTTCTGTTTTGGTTCCTCTTTCTCCCAAACCTATCTCTTAAATATTTCATTCCTTCTCTTTATGATTTATTTACCAACTTACTTCAAAACCATTATCTGAAGTTTCCATCATTTTCTTTGTGTTCTGATATCTCTAACCCTAGATTATCATCTTTTTCTTCTGTTTATAGTCAAGTCTGTTAAGTTTCTCTTGATAACTGAAAACTGGTTTATTATCTTGATCTATTCTATGTTCATAAACAGTGTGATTCTTGTACACATCTTGATGAAATCGTCATTGAAACAGTCATATTGAGTAGAAACCTATTGTCAATTTATGTAACTTGTTATTATTTGGCTTTAGGATATCTCAATTCCAGTACTTATTAAAAATCTCTGATTGCAAAGATCTGTATTCATAGGTGATTTTAATTTGCAGAATAAAAGAATACAAAGATGTGAAAAACAAAATAAAACAAAAAAAGTCAAAAATGATCCTGAAAACGATGATTCAGTAAAGAAAAGATGCCTGAATTTTTTTTTTTAATTACTGAGAAAAAATCCTTCCAAAACTAGAAACCTATAAAACAAAATAAAATTATTTTGGTCTGTTCTATCTTGGTTCACCTAAAATGTGATTCATTCCTCTCATTTGTTTGTACAAAAGCTGTAATTTGACTTGATGTGGTCCAATGTCATACAAAAGACCATTGTGCCAATAATGTACCTTATCTGGTAGATACATAATATTTAAACCACAAGAAAAATATTAACTAAATTTTTCATCAAGTTAAAGTCAGTGGAAATCTTTCTATGTAATGTAATATATAATCATGGAATGCCATCTTAAGAAGGTCAATTTAAATAGGAAAGAAAAATTTGTAGCCTCGATCAAAACCACAAGCAATTCTCCAAAAATGAAACTCTAAGTTACATTCAGAGGCAGAGACCTGTACTATTTTTTTTTTCAGTAGGTAACTTCTGGGATATGGTGACTCTAAAAGTTTGTAAGTGAGAAAGCTATATTATTAATATCTTCTTTAGGAGTAAGAAGGATATTTGGGGTAGAGGATTAATTTCGTCTGCATGAAAATAATGTCAACTACTCTCAAAGAGAATATCCCAATTAAAGGAACATCAGAGACATAAATATGCTTGAAGAGTCATCATAGGCACTTCTGGAATATGAGGCCTTTACTTAGCATAACCTCACAACTCCTAACCACAACTGAGACTAGCCTCACTTAGTGGAATAATGTACTGGAAGTTTTCCAGGTAGCTGGTTAAATAATTGGCCTTCCTATGGGGATATGGTACAAGAAATGGAGGAAAGAAGACCGGTTCCCTGATGCTCCTGAAAACTGTTTAGAAATATGGTATGAGGGGAATTTACCTATGTTCCCTTTGGATATTATTAAGCTTCATAATCTGATTTCTTCCAATACCCAAGTGATATCTTCATATAAATTTAACTTCAGAAGAAACAGATTTTTTTCTTTGCTGTATAATGTAGGACAATTCTTAAGCAAATTAACATCTCCAGAAAAGAAAGCTGACTAAATAAAGCATCCTTTATAATGTGCAAATATTTAAAAGATTAAAATACTTGGAAAAATATGCAACATAATTTACATTTGTTCTGTAGTATAATTTTAGCAAACCATTCAGTGTTAATATAATGCATTAAAATTAGGTGGTATCAATAAAAAGTTTAAAGCACAGTCTTTTATTAGTACTTTTTTTCCCAAGTGGGTGTTGTAAAGAATTAGTCCAAAGTTTTTATAATACACAAAGAAAGTGTAGTGCAGAAGTACTTTCTGAAATGGATGTGCTTAGAAAGTTCTTTCATGTTCCAAGATTTTAATAGTCACAGTAGGGAAAGAAGGTAATAGCTTGTCTGCAAAGCTCTTCTTGCACTTGAATTGAGAGGGTTTTTTTTTCAAGGATATGTAAGTATGCCTCTTGTTTTTATCCTTGAAGTTGTGAGGATTTTAAAATGAATGTCTCCATTTAGGTTACATAAGTCTTCCCAAAGCAAATATCTCTAGATATTTATAAAGATCAGATTCTTTATAAAATTTTTGAGAAAAATTATTGATTTAATCTAATATTCACTGAGCATGTAAGAGTCAGGTACTAGGGCTACAAAGATGAAAAGGATTAATGGTTTTTCTTTTCTATGTACACAAATGAGATTCTAACCACAGAACACAGATTTTCACTAAATTTCAGCCTTCAACTATGTATGACAATATATAACACATTTCTACCTGGATACCTTATGTTAATTCACATTCCAATGTCCAAAACTAACATGCACATTTCCTCTGTCTCTGGCAACAACAATAACCCCTCTTTAAAAAATATTCTCAAGCTTATAATTAAAAACATTATATTTCTTTGATTATGTTCTTTTATCCCTTTACATAGTCATGCGATTTCTTTTCCTATAGAGTTTATCTATCTATTTAAAAGTCCTGTAATTTCTTCTTATAAATCACTCATTATATTTCTATAGTATCATTCCAGGACAAGCAACTTCATAGAACACAGTTTCATTCTCTGCTTTACCACCTACTAGATGTGCATCACTGAGAAAGCACTATGGTGTCTGGGTAAGCCCAGGCTTCTTCAGATGATTCCACTGATGGTAATGCATAGAAAACACTCAACAGACAAATCCCAAAAGTAGAGGTCCAGCGCCTACTGATGGTCACTAGTCCCACTTCTGCACTTGTATTCATGCCACTGTTATCCCTTGCATAGACTTCTGCTAAGCTCTCTGAACCCCTCTTATAACTTTCACTCTGTATGATTTCCTTTCACCCTGCCACTTCACTCTTCACAACGGTGTCCTCATCTCCCGCCGATGTTAAGATAAATAATCTTCAAGTCTGTTGTTTTTCTCCTCTTGATTCTTAACAGTGGTCCCTCATTCTATGTGGTCAACTTCCCTGGCTATATGTCTGCCAATAAACATGTATATTTCTGATTTATTGGGCCTTGACTTTCTTCTTGGCTTCTGTCTGCAAAATGTGAGGAACAGAGTGAAAACATCAGATGTGACTGTGAGTGTGAGTGTGCACAACTGAATTCACAATTAAGCATCATACAACAATTTTTTATTTTTCTGCACATTTATATCTAGTTTTCCCAGTCTGTATTGAAGAGACTGTCCTTTATCCAATCAGTGTTCTTGATATTTTTGTTGAACATCAGTTGGCCCTAAATATAAGTCTAATTTCTGGATCATTATTCTCTTCCTTTAGTCTGTATGTAAGTTCTTACGTCAGTGCCATGATACCTAGGATACTCACTTTGTAATGTGCTTTGAAATCAGGTATTGTGATGTTTCTAAGTCTTTGTCTTTGGTAGAGATTGTTTAGCTTATTCGGAGTCACTACCATATTCATAAAACATTTCAAAATTCTTGAAAGACCTAAATAGATGAAATTACTGAAGAAAAACATGGCGGGGGGAAATGGAGGAGGACAGTAAGCCTCCTCTGTGAGCACAAGGAAGAAGGTGGAATTCATGGTTGATGACATATTCCAGGTTGTAGGGACAAGTTAAGATGGCCAGATTTAAGTTGTTTATCTGAGCTTGTACTAATGGACATTGAATAGCAGATGAGTCTCATGTAACTGATTGCTTAGACCTGTGTTTGGGTGGCTAATGATAAGATGAGACAGATGCTGGGGGCTTCTCTGCTTAATAGAGGTAGGAGCCCCCTGGCTGCTACACGTTAAACTGACTCCATGTCTTGCTGACATTTAGCCTTTTCACCTCTTGGTGGGAGAATAAAAGGGTCTAGGTCCCCGACATTGGGCACCTGGAGGGGGAAAGCTCAGAGGAGTGGACTGCTTTCCCACAGGTGGTGCCTGGGGCAGGAGGGAGGCAAAGGGCTATGGATGAGTAGGCTGCAGGGAAGTATTTCAAGACATTACTACCTGGCAAGGTATTTTGGATATGGTTGCTAAGGTAAAGCAAATAGACAAATACGGTTATATCAGATGAAGAAACTACTGCATGGCACAAGAAGCAATCAGCAGAAATGCCAAGATTGCCTCCCATCTAAATCTGCAAAAGTTACGAAAATATTCTATAATTTCTCCCTCTCCCATGAATAGTGTAATTGTACATTTTACCACTTGTTCTATGATCTTTTTGAGACTTTTACGTACTATGTTATAAAGATTGTGCTGTCATTCTTGGATGTTTTGACTTCTTCATTTTTTTTCTTCTAAATGTGGCTGTATAGTAGATCAGATTTTATTTCAGAGAAAGAACATGATTATAATTGATTTGCATTAATTTTTTTTTCTTTTTTACTTTTCCATGGTTTTTCTGGAATGCCTGCGGTGTAAGATCCACATCACGGGCATTACATCATCATGTGTGTTGTATCTTTCTAGCATTTTTTTACAGTAAGGCATTGCACACCCCCATTTTGTGGTTTTCTGCAAAGTTTTTGTCTATTCCAGTTACCTTAACTCTGCAGGTAAAATGTAAATTTGGCTTCTTTATACCTTCAAAATATTATGCTAGCTCTGTGATTAGATATATAAACCCACAAGTCAGTTTAGGGAAAAATAACATCACATTAGTTTGTTAGTCCATAAATAGTATGCATCCTTTCCTTATTTAAACCTCTGGTTTCTTCTACTGGCTTTTTGTTTGTAGTAGTTTTAAAATTTACTTTCTGTTGTTTCATGGTAGTGTAAAGAAGTATAGCAGGATTTTTATGTTGATCTTATATCCTGGACATCCTTATGACAATTTACTTCTGAGAGATTTTTGGAAGTATGTTTTGGCACTTTCTACCCGGACAAGATTGTCACCAGAAAATAGAGATGACTGCATTTATTCTTCTCCAAATGTGAAGGTTCCCACTCTTGGTGCATCAATTACCTGTGCTGTGTGAGCACCACGCAGTTCTTAACCTTACTCAGCCCCCAGCGGGAAGTCTGATATTGTTGGTTTTTACAGCTGTTCTTTCTCAGACTGGGGTTTTCTCTTATCCTTAGCTTTTAAATGTGTTCCTAGTTTCGAAACCCAGGGCAGACTCAGTTTTATTAAATTTGTTTCTTTTGTGTACTGATATATTATGTGGTCTTTCTCATTTAATTTGTTCATGTAACCAATTAAATTTTTCAAGTGATGAACCGGCTTTTCATCAGTCAGGTCAACCCGGCTTACTCAGCATACTTGCATATTTTTTAAAAAAATATACTACTGTGTTCATTTTTCTAATATTTTGGTGATCACTTTATTCTGCATAGTTATATTTTCTTAAAAGTCTTTTTAAAAATTTTTGCTATCAGTGCAATACTGGCCTTATCAAATGAGCTAGAAAATTTTCAGTGTTATTTTCATGGTAATGATTTTAATTTTGAATACCTTATGCAATTTGCCTATATAATATCTGGACCTCGATTTTCTTTTACTTTGGGGAAGATCTCAAGTATGGATACATGAGTTTTGATAGCTTGTGCCATAAAACGAATTGGTCTATTTCACGTGAGTGCTGAATTCATGTGGATGGAGTTTTCTATAGTATTCTTATCCTGTGGATACTCATTGGGGTCAGTATTGTTATCTCTGCTTTATATATAATTTATGTATTCTTTCTTTTTCTTGGACAATCAGGAATTTGTATCAATAGAGGACTATCAAATGCACTAATCTTTGCAGAGAATCTAATTGTATTATTTTTACACTAATAATTTTCTGCATTATTTTCCTTTTTCAAAATTCATTGATTTCTTCTCTAATCTTTGTATTTAACCAAACTCAAAGTGTAATACTGTATGTACTAAGGATACTGCAAATATACTTTAAACTTAACTGACCTTAATCTTTATAGAAGTAATTTGGCATACTTAATTTATAAATTTAAAAATGTTAAATTCAAGCAAATTACACAATAAGCAATTTTATATTACACATTTATTCTATACAGAGATGTGATCTTGATTTGATAAGCACTACCTTTAGGTTTGTCTATTCGTGGTTTCATTCTAATTAGAAATCTGATGATAAATTTTATTTCTTATAGAAATACAGAAACAGAAAAAATGGTGCAAAAATGTAAAGAAACAACTTTAAGAGAATATAGTTTAGTTGAAAATGAAAACTATCTCTTGGGGCCAGGGATATAGCTCAGTGGTTCTGGCGCCTGTCTTGCAAGCACAAGGGCCTGGGTTTGATCCCCGGTAACTACATCACAATACTAGGTGTGGAGACTCACGGCCAGCAGCAATCAGTACCACATACCACAGTGCCGGGTGTGGTGGCTCACGCCTGTAATTCCAGCACTCGGGAGGCAGAGGCAGGAGGATTGCTGTGATGTGAGTTTGAGGCTGAGCTCAGGGCCAGCCTGAACCACAAAGTGAGACCCTGTCTCAAAAAACAAACAAACAAACAACCAAAAAAAAAAAAAAAAAACCCAAAACCAAAACCAAAAACAAAAAAAAGAAAATCAAAACTATCTCGCAATAATATAATCTAAGATTTGTTAATCCCATAAGTACATAGAGAGATCGTGAAGTCAGTGGTGTTCAGTCTAATTAGAGCAATGTCATTAGAGATCAACAGATAGGAAAGAAGAGTCCAAGCCACATACTGATGACCAAGCCCAGTGGTGAGACAATAAAAAGAATAGTAACACCGATTCAAATGTAAAATAAATTATAGCTAAAAAAAATCCAAGAATAATAGTTAAATCATTGATATTTAATGTAATTATTTTTCTGTTGTATTTACAGCAAGCAATAATTATTAATTTTATACACAAAATACTACAGTTGATGACATACGTAGAGTGAATTTTATATTTACCATTAAATTTTTAATGCAGTTAGTGAAATTGTTATTAAAATATAAGTATGATTAACTGTAAAATCCAAATAAACTATGTTAGCTCTCGATGGATAACACGTGAGTCTTTTTGATACCTTTTAACAGTTTATTTCAGTAAGCCATCTTGTGTATGTAAAGTTTGTGGTGACATACATACTGATAACCATGGTTTACATGAGATGCACCAATGAAGCATGAGTGGTGAAAGTAATTTTCCAATTTTGAAAAAGTTATGACATTTAAGGTTTAAAATCTTTTCCGAGGCATACACACTAGTGCGTTACTGAAGTGGAGCTTCTTTTTCTTTAATGCATTGCTAAGAATAAACATGTAACATCCGAAAAGAAATTGGCTCTTTCTATCGGACTGCTTCGTTTAGATGTCTGTGTTATCGATTTCAGGATCACGTCAGATCGCGATTGAAACGGCCGCTTGTGAGGACAGAGTGATACGGCTCCCATAAAACACTCAAGAAAAGAAATAATCCAACAAACAAATTCCCATTCCAGGCTGTGGCTCTTTCCTCTCCCTTTTTAACAGTTTACTTTTGAAAGGGAGTGAGTTGTTTAATGCCAAGCTGGCAGAGACTAAAGCGGACATTTCTTCTCTTGTTCCTTGTTCGGTGTGAGTCACCCTTTGCTCGCTGAGTCACCGGGGCGTATTCACTCTTCATCTGACCGCAAAACAGCGAAGGCGCGCTGGGCTGATAGGATGGTTTTGCGTAAATCTGAGCCTCTGCTGATAATCCTGAGTTACAGAAGCTCAGGGCCTGAGATTGGGTTTCCGCGCTGTGATAGGAGCCACGATCTGCCGGAGTCCCGGGCTGCGCTACTTGCAGTGTCTGGATCTGCCGGGAGGCGGAGCCCTGTCTGTGCTTTACCTGGTGCTCAGGGTTTCTCTGCGTTGTGCTTCTGAAGACCATCCCAGCACGGTGGGGTATCTTTCTCCAGGCACAGAACAGACTTTCTCCTCTCGTTATGAAGTCAGCAAAGCTCCACAACCAGTGATGCCCTCCAACAGCTCTTTCCCCAGGATGTCGGCTCCACGTCTGGCCTACACTGAGAATGTGGATTGAACGGCGCCTTCTAAAATCTCCGTGCTGAAACCCTTATCCTCAATATGATTGTCTCTGGACACAGATGCTTTATGGGTTAAATGAAGTTAAATTAGATTACAAAGGTGATGTACTACTCCGAAAGGGGGAGGAGGACTCCACCACTGTCTCCAGCATCCTGGGGAATGTGGTGATAGGTAACTCTGGGAAGCAGACGGGAGCTCTGCTGGTACTTTGATCTCGACTCAGTAGGCTCCTACACTGTGAGAAAATTTTCTGTTCTTCAAGCCTCTTTGGCATGTAGTATTTTATTGCAGTGGCCCGATCTGGCTAGTCCAGGTCCTTTGTGTTGCTCTGGTGAGTTGCTGCACAAGAAAGATGGGAAAATTAGGCATCTAATAAAGAAACTCTTCCTTCCAGCTGTTGCTGTTTGACTCTTTTGTTTGTGGTTCAAGAATCTTATGTCTCATGCCAGTAACCTTGAAAGAATGAGGATGCGTTGTTAGCTTACCCCGAGTGAGAACCTTAGCTTGTGCACCATGCACAGCCCCCAGCCTAAACTGATAAGGTAAATACAACAGAAAAATAATTACTTTAAATATCAATGATTCAACTATTACTCTTGGATTAGAAGTGACAGCGAAGACGGTGAGAGGCGGGAGGGAGGTTCTCGAGCGCCTGCAGCTGTTGGGGGGGCAGCACAGTCAGAGCTTCCTGTGGATTATCCCAACTGATCCTTACACAAACCCCGTGCAGTAGCTAAGGAAGTGAATGAACTGAGTTTATTTACATCTGAAGAATTCATTCTAACTTCCCTGTGAGCACAGAGCAGTATAAAGTTCATGGATATTGGAATAAGTGGCCCAGAGAGATGTAAGAGCAACTGCAACTTGATACTACAGCACCTTTGTCTTTATTAATAATCTACTAAGTATTGCATATTTGTGAGATGCCTATAGTCAAGTTATAGCAGAGAATTTGGCATACTCAATGTTATACTACTTTTTATGTTGTTTAATATTGCATAGTTATTTGCTCCCTCTTGGACCACCCTCATTAAAAAATCAAATGAAGTTAATGGAGAAGCAATGGTATTATTTGGTATTTTTGAGTACTCTGAAAATCTTTAAAAGACATTCTCTTGAATCTAGAGCTATCTCTGTTAAATGAAATCTTAATATTCAACAAGTCTTTTAGACCCATACTGCGTGTCAATAATGGTGATTGGTATAATTTGAATATATTATAATAGCAACATGTTCACAGGCCCTTTAAAAATATTTTCATAGGGGATTATTTATTTCCAAACTGTATTTCTAATGGACCATTAGTACAGGCTACATTCCTGTGACAAATTGTCCTTAATTTCTAATCTGTCTCCAGGAATTGCAGCCATAGCTGAGCCCTGAATCTTTCCTCGTAAACCGGCTCGATTTTTCCCTCTTGTTCTCACTGAGGTTTTAGGAAATGGAGGCATCTCTGGCTTGCAGCGCCACACACTTCCTTAGGTTAAAAGGTGTCCTGTGTATAATGGCTGTTTCTACCCTTCAGTAGCCAAAGGAAGGCAGCAAAGGATACTTCTAAAGGCACCTGTGGAGGGGGCTTTTGTCAAAGCTCTTTCAAATCTCATCCTTCTGCTTTCCAGCAGCCCCTCTTCCTCACGCCCTCCTGCCTCCAACTTACAGCTTCAGTGTTGCTAGTTTAGTATTCAAGTGCAAGCCGCTCTGAACAGCCACCTGTTCCGATGACTCGTGCACCAAACTGTGCAAAGAACATTCCGTCTCTGCTATGTTTTGCTGTTTTAAATCACTTTTCAGGGAGACCTATTTGCAGTACTGCAAGAAAGCTTTAGAGTACAATGAACAGCAAGGAGAACAAACTCTTCATTCTGTTATTGTTCTGAAACATGTCATCAAGTACTGACTAATACACAGAAGAAAAGCAAGGCTAAAATTTTAAAGTGATAAATAGGCTTTCTTCAAAACTGGGCCAACTTCTAGAAGAAAATTATTCACTAATTATCTCCTACATTTACACACATCCTGCAAGGTTTCACAATATTTTTTATTGAAAATTACTGTAACTGACAAGTTGGAAGGAATAGGTGAAGTTAATGTTGTCAAAAGTCATATGAGTTTATTTTTGGGTAATTATGCCTTAAACTGACTCAGAAGCTTGATAGAGATTTTTAGTGGTCTGTTGCTAGATAGGGTTTCTGTCACTTTGAGTATTTATTGATTATTGATTCATCATTAGCTGATAACCAATTCCAGTTCAACTTCTTGCTCTGGCTCTTCTTTTTATTATTCTCTTTTGTGAAAGCCAATCTGAAAACCAGCTCTGAAGTCCTTCTTCATAAGTGCCCAATCTTGTTCTGATCATCTGCATTCAAAGATCAATAGGACCTGACCTCAGGACGTCAGCACTGCTATGTCAGTAGCGCAGTTTCAGAGTGATAGAGTAGTAATAATATTATCTACCTAATAAGTTTATTGGAAACACTAATTAGTTAATACTTGCAGAGACTATTGGAACTGTCTGATTACTTTCTATACAATTGCACACAACATAAAGGAAATGCAAACATTTCCATAAACTGCAGACCATGCTAGATATAAAAAAGTTTTATGTCAGATTTTCTTTAATGAATAATTCAACATTTAATCCATTAATAGTAGCCTTTTCATTTTAAATACATCCTGATGTCACACACAAACACACACACACACACACACACACACACACACACACCCCAAACATGTGCACTTACACAATCTTACAGTTATGCCCTATAAGCAGAAACTCGGCTTCTAAAAATTTATTCTAAGGAAATCATACTGAATATGTGCAAAGGTTCAAAGATAAGAACATTGATTAAAACTGAATTTAGAATAGTGAAAAATAAATGAAAAGATCAATGTTTAACAACAGAGAAGCGACTAAATGAATTATATGTGTTATAAATTTAAATTTATTTTGCAACCATTAGGAAATCATACTTTGAAGAATATGTTTTTCTATAGAAACATGTATTCAAAATTTTAATAAAAATATTTATGAAAAATCTAACCTTATTAAATATATATTTGGCTGATATAGTAGATAACCTGTTTTAATATATGCCACCAAAAAAAAAAACAATGAGGGAAATAAATCAGTGAATATTACAAAAATAACTGTTGGAACTGAATAATGGGTACCATCTAGTTTGTTACATTTGCCCACTTCATGTGTTTTAAAATGAATTTACATAATAATAAACTATGTCTGATTTTAAAACTTATTAGTGTCTGTCTAGAATCAATAAGAGGGAAGGTGGTAAATATTTCATTAATTTTAAGAAAAATAAAAAGTTTCTTTGCTAAAATTTCAAGCATATATGCACACATACATTGTGTGTACACAAAAAAAAGTATTTGTGTATCTCAAATATGATGGGAATACTCATAAATTTGACCCTATTTTGTTATCCGATATTTTTAAAAATTCTGCAGCCAACATTATTAATTTTAGTCTCAGAAAGTTAGTCCTTATTATGAAGCTACATGCAACCTCATTACAAATTTTAATTTTCCAACATATAGTAGACTTTGTGTAAGAAAATCTTTTATTTTTATTATTTATTTATTTTTGTGCTGCTGGAGATAAAACAAGGGCCTTTGTGCTTCTAAAGTTGCCATACCACTTGAGCTAAATCTTCAGCTCTGTATAAGAAAATCTTTATTTTAGTATACAATCTGAGACCACTGAAAATATCTACAATAGAAGACTTTAATAAATACTCCTTTTAGTATGTTGTGAATGTTTTGTTGATTTTTTTGGAATCAATAGGCTATTGCTAATGAATCTGATATGCTAATGAATAAAGGTTTAATCCAAATATCACTTCCAAACTAGTGAGAAATTTGTATTCCAGCAGGTAGGATTACTAACCCTGATTAGTTAATGGACTATATTCATGAGAAATGTGTCTTGATTTCAATGGCTGTATTGATTTTAGGTCTGTTGAACATAGAAACCTTACAAATTTATGGGCTATCTTCATTGAATCTATTTTAATGTAATATATAATTATTTTTAGAAAGTGCTAAAAAAACTTTATGACATCTGACCTTTCTATACAAAGTTACTAAAGTATAAATTTTAATTATTTCCACATTTCTTTCAGAGTAGGATAGTAAGACCATTAAATTTAGCATGTGTGATATACAAAAGGAAATGATAAAATTATTCAGAAGAATTTTTTGCACATAACTTTTTATGTGAGACCATTCGAATAAGCTAAGTCAAGCTGGCATTTCACGTTGCTATGTTGTTGGCAAAAGCAATAAAATTTTGGAATACCACAGATCTGATACCCCTTTTCTTTAAATTAATAGCATTTCTTAATTATTTGTATCTTGGAAGTATTTCAAGTATTTCATCTCTCTCAAGTCAAATTTGCTAAGTTTTGTATAAAATCTGATTTTGAATCTATCTTGATAGTATCAATTAAATTGAACATGTCACATAGTTCAACAGAAAATAAACTCATTCTTCATTATATGCTACATTGTAATTAGGTAAAATCATCAGAGAAATCGATGCAAAGTAATTCTTTCAAAAAGGTCATATAATTGCTAATTTCTAGAGTAATTGATGCATATTTAAATTCTTTTGGGTTTTGCAAAATTCTTCTATGCAAAATGTGTGAAGAAATTTGAAATCTCTTTTAATGACCTTGGGTGTACATTTATGCATTCATATTGAATCTATGACTTCTCAACACAATTTTGCTTCCATTTCATTCATAACATAGCTGATTATCTCCATAATATTTTATCTTTTATCATTTGAAAAATTCCCTTCATTTCCTGTCTCTAATATCTTTCAGTAAAATTAACTGCCTTGCCCTCTGTGCTCTTGAGCAAGTAGTTAATACAAGTGGTAAATTGGATAGTACTGTGATTTGCTGATAGATTTCCCTTTCTAGATTGACATTGATCCATGAATCAATTCAATCATGAAATAAAGACAGAGCAAATAAACAAACAAACATCTATTGGCAGTCTAACATATGCCAGGGGACTTCCTAGATGATTAACTCAGGAGCTAAGGGCTTCAACGTTGGATTGTACAGCTTGAGATAAAATTCTCT